>SJYV01023145.1:464839-529792 GCA_006410875.1 Neotragus pygmaeus
CCCCTGACGGCCCCTCACCTCCCACCCCCCCGCCTCCTGGTCCACTCTCCCATCCTTCCAAACCCAGCACCTCTCCTCCCCTGGACCACTGGGCTCCAGGACATTTTTATTAGAGTTTATGGATGGTATTAAATGAGGAAATGACCTAGGTTATTTCAACATATGGCCTCCGCCAACAGGATGTATAAATTGTCTGGGCCGTCACCGAAGGACAGAAGTGCATGGTGGAGATCTGCACACTGCTCCTGCGCCCTCCCCTGGCCTGGCCTGCAGGATGGGTGCTGGGAGCCCGGACACAGCTGCTGCAGGGGCCGTGGGCTCAGTTCACAGAACAGCCAGCCGGCGTACAATCTATTACTCCCCACCTCCCTGAAAGAGCGAGTCTAAAGAGGAGGAAAGGCAGACAAGCAGAGATATTACTCCCCACCTCCTTGAAAGAGCGAGTCTAAAGAGGAGGAAAGGCAGACAAGCAGAGAGATGAAAGACAGTGAGGATGCTGCAGGCAGAGGAGAAAGCGGCTCAGTGAAGGTTACAGGGAGCAGGAGAGAGAGCAGAAGAAAAAGAGAGGGTGGCAGAGAGAAGCCCCATCTTTCAATGCCACTCGCCTTTCGCCCAGCCTGGAGCCTGACCCAACTTGCCCCCCTCCTTCCCTGAACCCAGCAGGTGCTTTCCTGACCAACCAGCACGCTCTGTGACCTTGTACCTCTCCCGCGGGAGACACCCTTCACTCCTCTACCCTGGATGATCACTCACTCACATGTCAAGGAGCATCTCAAATGCCACCTTCTCCTTACCCCTTCCTACCTCTTTTAAGTGGGAAATCATCCTCGCTTGGGTTCTGAGGCCCATGGATTGTCCCCTGGTTCTAAGACACTTGTAAATGGGTCAATTTCAGTTTGCTGTTCAAATATGTTACTCTTCTCACTAGATTTCAAACCCCTTTAAGGCAGAGCTGAACTGTATTTATCTCTCAATCCCCATTTGACGATTCCCTGTCTCCAGCGTGATGCTTTTTCTAGGGGCTCAGTTCAAGTTTGTTGAATGAATGACTGGGTGGATGAGGCACGTGGTCAGAAGAGGAGAGAATGTACGATTTTAAAATGCTATAGACTGAGAAAGGAAGTGAGGGGAAAAGGAGGAAACAGATGGAGAGGAGAACGTAGGACAATTCTCAAGACACACACAGTGATATGAGAACCAAAGAGCCGGCCCTCAGATCATGCCCTGTGATTCCTAGCTGTGCTGTAAGACGTCCTGCCCTACAAAACTCAAAGCCTGACTGGACACATTTTCCTCCTACTCAATATCAAGAGTCAGGGCAGGGACATCCCTGGTGGTCCAGTGAAGAAGAATCCACCTGCCAGTGCGGGGACACGGGTTCGATCCCTGGTCCAGGAAGATCCCAGATTCCCTGGGGCAACTAGGCCCATGAGCCACACCAACTGAGCCCGTGCTGCAAGAGAAGACACCGGAATGAGAGCACACCACAACTGGAGATCAGCCCTCGCTCGCCATGACTAGAGAAAGCCTATGCACAGCGATTAAAAACTCAGTGCAGCCAAAAATAAATAAAAGCTTAAAAAGCGTCACAGCACACTGAGGTTAAGGCATCGGCCCAGGATCCTCGTGGAGTCAACTGCGAAGCCACACCTGCAACACGGATGCTCTCTCTCCTAAAGCAGAGTCCTAACCACTAGGCAACACAGCCAAGTCCTGGCTCTCGTGGGGCATGGGCAGTGGGTAGAGCACCAGGGTTCAAATCCTGGTGCTGTGGTTTATCACACAAACAAGAGATCCGTGGGGGTCTTCTCTCAGCCCGAGGCACAGGCAGGGGTTCAATCAGTACAACATCACAGATCTCAGCTGACAGATAGACTGTGGGCGGTGGGTGCCTGAGGGAGGCTCATCAGTACTGTCAGAACCATCCCCAGAGATGGAGTAGCTGTGGGCACGCTTTACCATTGTTTCTTTAAGTATTTATTTTATTTTATTCAAGTGCACCAGGTCTTAGTTGCAGCACATGGGATCTTCGATCTTCATTGTAGCATGCAGGATCTTTAGTTGTGATATGTGGCATTCCTGGTTCCCTGACGGGGGATGGAACCCAGGCCCCCTGCATTAGGAGCATGGAGTCTCAGCCACCGGACCACCAGGGAAGTCCAGGGCAAGATTTACCTTTGGAGAACGCTCATCAGAGTTCAAGCTACTTCCACAGAAGTTAGAGCACGTGATCTCAGCCAATTCAACTCTTACTGCCAATGCGGGGCTCTGAGTTCACTGGCCATCAAATTCCAGCAGCCCCAGGGCTGAAGCTCAGTTCCTGACTTTAACAATCAGGAAACCGCATCTGAGGGATGTTAAGCGACACCCATAAAGTCACCCACCTGATAACGGTCAGGGTCAGTGTTGGAATTCAAGTCTGCTGTGATCGTCCCACTTGCTCGTAGCCACCTTCCGTGTCTGCCCTCCTTGCAGCCACTTCGTCCATCTCTGTTCAGCTCCTTACAGTCCAGGTCCCCACCCCTTGTCATTCTGCTGTACCTGCTTCCCCACGGTCACCGAGGACCTCTTAGCAGTTCTTATCTCTCTTTCGCAGCATTTGGCACTAACGATTACATTTGTTCGTCTGAATTTCATGATACCTTCTGGTCCTGATTCTCATCTGCTTTTCTGAAAGGTTTTTCTCACTTCCTTGGCCAATGCCTCTTCCCTCTGCTACCCACTAAATTTAGATTTTGTCCATGCCTCACTCTCCCTGGGCAATCTCATCCTTACCTGTGGCCTCCATTCATCTCTGCCCAGGCGATCCTACACTCTGAAAGATGTCCTGGGTTTAAAACAAATTCCAGCCACCTGCTAGGTGTTGCCACAGGGACTTCCCTCTCCTGTCCTGCAGTAAGCATGGACAGAGTGAGGCAGAGAGAGAGAAAGCGCAGGCCTTAAGAGCATGGGCTTTGATGCAAGCCTATCTGAGTATGAGTCTTGGCTGGATCACTGCTGACCAGCTGTGAGACCTTGAGCAAGACCTTGACCAAGCTCCCTGAGCCTTCTTTCTCATCTATAGAACTGAGATGCTAAGAGCACCTCTCCTGTAGGGATGTTGTGAGCATTAAGGTGAATTAATACCTACAAAGTATTTAGAGTGGTATTCTTGCTGGGAAAATCCCATGGACAGAGGAGTCTAATGGACTACAGTTGGACATGACTGAGCGTGCACACACACTTAGAGTGGAACTGATATGCCACAGGACTCTTATGATTACTCCTAATACATCATATCTGTTATATACTTTTCATATATAGTCTGACTTGATCACCACGCTTCCAGGAAGATTCATTAGTATCCCCACTTTACAGATGGGGAAACTGAGGCTTAGAAAATTTAAGTAGCTTGATCAAGTGCACACAGGTCATATATGATAGTGTCACTCTTGAATTTAAAGCTCCATATGGGTTTCCCCGGTGACTCAGATGGTAAAGAATTTTCTTGCAATGCAGGAGGCCCAAGTTCGATCCCTGGGTTGGGAAGATTCCCCTGGAGAAGAAAATAGCAACCCACTCCAGCATTCTTACCCGGAGAATTCCATGGACAGAGGAGCCTGGCAGGTTATATAGTCTGTGGGGTCGCAAAGAGTTGGACATGATTGAGTGAGTAACACTTTCACTTTGGGCATCAAAGCCCAAACTCCCAACCACTTCATTTTACCATCCCTTCACCTCCCCCACCTTAGCTCCTGAAGTTCAAACCATGGTCTCTTTGACTCGTCCTTGCCTTCTCCCACTGAATCTACTCATGGGCTACACCAGCCAGCAGCCAGGTTCTGACCATTTGACCTGCTCATCCCCCACCATCCTCTCCTTCTCACTGCCACTATCAGTTCCATCAGCCCCTTTACTATGTGCCTCCTACAGGCTTTCTCTAGATTCTTCAAATCCAATCCGTTCTCCACACTGAGGCCAATTATACCCCTAAACATGTGTCTGTGTGCTCCTGCAGACCAGAAAGCTTGCCTTATTCATCTCTGCGCCCTCCACACAGAGCAGGGCAGAACTCAAGAGTTATGTGCTCAATAAACAGCCACTGAACCACATTGAAGCCCACTCAACTCTTACCACAGAAAATGGGAAATAAACGAAATGTCCCATCATAAGGAAATAGTTATCTAAAGTGTGGGTCATATACCCAAGTGGAATATTACTTAGGCATTTACAATGCTTATGAAGAGTTTATAATAGTATTAAAAATATTTATGTAATAATATTAAGAGAAAGAAGCAGGATATAAAATTATATGTGTATCTATATGAAGGTTACAAGTAAGCAAATACAAAAAATAGGCAGGCACTGTGGAGTGATTGGAAGAAGAGGTTATTAAAGCCCATATTTATTAAGTGCTAATTATGGCCCATTCTAAGCACTTTATATGAATTGACTTACTTAATTCTGGAAACAACTTGAAGAGAGAGATACTATCATCTCACCTTCATTTAACAGATAAGAAAACAGAAAAGTTAAAGGGCAGAGTCAGGATTCAAACCCCCAACCCCTGGCTCCAGGGTCAGTTCCTTAACCACCATACCACACCACCTCCCTCGGCCACAAGTGATTAACCGAGACTGCAACAGAGATTGCCTTGACCAGGAGAACACTGAATGAAGCTCTTTTTTCCTTCTCTCTACTTTCTAATATAAATGGGCATGTATTCCTTTCATAACACATCGTTATAAAAAATAAAATTTCATTATCAAAAAATGTCTTCCAATGAACAAGTGAAATCCAGATGGGTCTGATCTCCTCAAGATATGACCCTTCTAGCCCTTTCTCCCATCACGTCTCCTCTGATTTCACACAAGCTCACCTGGTTCACACTCTGCAATTTCTTACCTGAGCCTGTTCCAAGCTGTTCTCTCGAACTAGACCAGCAGTCTTAACCCTGCTGCCTAAGATCTATGGGCAGAAGTCAGTGGTCTGTGAACATTTGGCGGAAGAAAAATGGCATTATTTTCTCTAACCCCTAACTGAAATTTAGCATCCCCTTCAATTTGGAATAGAGGCCATAAACCACAGTATATTAACAGTAACTGTGACTCATTGATAGACATCACAAGTGTTTTCAGATCATATTATAGTATTGCAGAGATCTTGAAATACCATTCATATTCATAATTACTTCAAAATTACACTAGTAGTTAGGCCTGATCCTAGGTCTGGCTATTGAGCACATTAATAAAGAAATATGTATATTTATATATCACTATCAAAATATTTTAACTGCACGTCTGTCACAGGAAAGAGAGTGGAGCTCAAAAGCATGGGTCACATTCCAGGTCATGTCAAAGCCCCTGGGACAGCTGCCAAGTGTGGGTTCCTGGCTTTGCAAGAGCGAGCCACAGCAAAGTGAAAGTTTTACTCACAGAGGAAACAGGCAGAGTGTGGGCCATCTCAGAAGGCAAGAGAGGCTCCAGGGTAAAGTCAGTTTTTATCCGGGTGGGTAATTTCATAGGCTAACGAGTGGGAGCAGTATTCCAGCTATTTGGGGGATGTATGGGTGGTCAGTCGCATCCAAATTGACTGTAGCCCACCAGGCTCCTTTGTCCATGGGATTTTCCTGGCAAACATACTGGAGTGGGTTGCCATTTCCTTTTCCAGGGTTTCTTCTTGACCCAGGGGTGGAACTTACACCTCCTACATCTCCTGCATAGCCATTGAGGAAGACTGATTTGGAGGAAGGGATGGGATTAGGGAAGCGGTGGGGAATTTTCGGAAATTGGACCACTGCCCACTTTTTGACCTTTTGTAGTTGTCCTTGGAACCATCCTGGTGCCTGGGGTGTGTAAATTAGCTTCCGAATGTTACAATAAGCATATACTGAGGCTCAAAGTCAAGTGGAAGGCAGCTCCTCTGCCATCTTAAATCTAGCTCATTCTAATCAGTTTATGTAGTGTCCTCGGGCTATGTCATTCTCAAAAGGCGCCCTGCCCCTTTCCTGTCTCATTTCCATATAATTGGTTTCCCTCCTCATCCGATCTATGCAATTCTACTTGTTTAAAAACACTTTTCTGAGAAGGAGTACTTTAGCAAAACTACCACGGTCTATGTCTTCTCTTGCCCTTCTGTCTGGAAAACTCCTACTGATCCTCCAGTGCCCAGCTCAGTTCTTGCCCATAGGCAAGAAAGCACCATTCCCTCTTGATATTCACATCCCACTGTGGTTCTGAGTCAGCTCTATGCTGGAAAGATCAATTTCCCTGTTCTCTGAATTCCTGGCCTGCTTCTGCCCCAAGCTAGGTTTTTTTTGCCAGGTCTCAATACAGAGAAAAGTGAAAGTGAAGTTGCTCAGTGTGTCTGACTCTTTGTGACCCCATGGACTGTATAGCCCACCAGGCTTCTCCATCCATGGAATTTTCCAGGCCAGAGTACTGGAGTGGGTTGCCATTTCCTTCTCTAGGGGATCTTCCTGACCCAGGGATCAAACCCGGGTCTCCTGCATTGCAGGCAAATGATTTTACTGTCTGAGCCACCAGGTAAACCCCAATATGAAGAAGCTTCTCCTAAAAAAAATTATTAGAGAAAGTCACAATCCTTTATTCTCAATTTCAAAATCCCAAAAGCTCTTACAGTGGATGGTATCATCAAACTCATTTAGTGGCAAAATCTGATCTAAATAGATAGATGTGAAGATATTTATAATATGTGACTATCTGAATGTAAGTATGCATTTGATTTTGAGAGTGGGGTTCTGCCTCAAGCCCCATCTGAAATGCTATTTAATGTATAGTATAAGCAAGACATGACCTTTCTAGTATCTGAAAAGTTCTGAAATCCAAACACATCTGGTCTCAAGGGTTTGGGGACCTGTGCCTTTGTGAGTGTTCATCTCCCATTTCCCACTGCATCTGAAACTCCTTGAAGGTAGGGGTCACAGCTACTCAGTTCTGGCAAAAAGGAGTTGCTCAATAGATGCTTGCTCAACTGAATTGAAATGATCCAAAATGAGTGCAATGAAAGTGAATTATCATCTTCCCAGCAGCTGGGGCCTGGGGAATTCCTGGGACCTGGAAATTGTTCTTTCATTCCCTGTGAAGGATGCCTGCTTGGTAGAAATGAAAATTAGTTATAGAGGACCTCGGCTCTAAAACTTCCTGAACCCCAATGCTGCAGGCCCTGGTCATTCCGTAAGGATCTCTGAGCAGTCTGAAGGATGGAAGGGAGAGAGGAGCACTCTCCTTCTGCCTCCCAGGGAGCACTAGAGATGTGAGTGATGTTGCCATGGCAACCAAGTTTCCCAGCCAGGAGAAGAGTTGGAAGGCAACTGACAGAGCAGCTGCAGGAATAAAACACCGCGATGGGGTGCTGTAAGAAGGGGACACTTCCTCCCCTGCAGACACCAGCTCAGGCTGGGATGTGAAGCCTCCTTAGACACCTGGGCTGGACTGGAGGAGCTTATGGGAACTTAACCATCTCTGAGTCTTCACAGGGAGGGGAAGGGTCTGGCTGTGATGCAGATGGTCCAGAGCAGTTACTCACAGGCTCGCTAACTTCAAGCCCTCCAGGGAAGGGGCAGCCTCGTGGGTGGGGACAAGAAAACTGGGGCCTCGTCACTTACAGTACGGGGCTCTCGGAGATCCTGTGATAAATCATCAGGGCCACAGGGAGCTGAGAGCAACGTGGAGCAGAGGCCGGGGGAGCTCACGTAAAAACACTTTAGGGCGCTGAAGCCCGAGTGGGCGGTAGGGCCAGGCGTCTCTGTGTGCCGGGCCATGCTGTGCACTGAGCCCAGAGCAGAGCGCTGACCGTCTGAGCATGGCAAACAGCCGCCCCCATCAGCACCAAGGACCGCCTGCCTCCTCCGTGTGCCAGAGCCTCCAGAGCACGGTCCACCCTCAGCCCTGTGGAGGGACCAGGACCTAAGACGAGGGCCTTGCTGACTTCCAAGCCGAGAGGGGAAATGGGAGGGCGGAGTGCCAGGTCTCTGCACCTTCAGGCCCCAGGATGGATACCTCCCTGGTCAGAGTGACCCAGAGTATCTGAGATCTCAAAACTGCCACTGGCTGTCACAGGGATGAAATGAACAGCATGGGGAATATAGTCAATAATGATGCAACATCTTTGTATGGTGACAGATGGTAACTAGACTTACCATGGCGATCACTGTGTAATACATAGAAATATCAAATCACTGTGATACACAGCAGCAAACAATAGTGTTGCGGGTCAATTATCCTTCAAACACAAACAAACCGGCTCATAGGAAAGAAATTAGACTTATGCTCACCAGAGGTGGGGAGTCCTCGGAGGGGGAACTAGATGAAGACTGTCAAAAGGTACAAACTTCTAGTTATTAAAAAACTAGGCAGGCAAAGTACATGATTAGTATAATTAAACACTGCTATATGTTCTATATGAAAGACAAGAAACTAAATCCTAAGAGTTCTCAACACAAGGAAAAATTTTTTTCTATTTCTTCAATTTTGTATCTATGTGAGATGATGGATATTCACTAACTTTACTGTGATAACCATCTCATGATATGTTCAGTTCAGTTCAATTCAGTCGCTCAGTCATGTCCGACTCTTTGTGACCCCATGAATTGCAGCACGCCAGGCCTCCCTGTCCATCACCAACTCCCAGAGTTCACCCAAAGTCATGTCCATCGAGTCAATAATGCCATCCAGCCATCTCATCCTCGGTCGTCCCCTTCTCCTCCTGCCCCCAATCCATCCCAGCATCAGAGTCTTTTCCAATGAGTCAACTCTTCACATGAGGTGGCCAAAGTATTGGAGTATTGATGCTTTAGCATCATTCCTTCCAAAGAACACCCGGGACTGATCTTCAGAATGGACTGGTTGGATCTCCTTGCAGTCCAAGTGATTCTCAAGAGTCTTCCCCAACACCACAGTTCAAAAGCATCAATTCGGTGCTCAGCTTTCTCCACAGTCCAACTTTCATATCCATACATGATCACTGGAAAAACCATAGCCTTGACTAGATGGACCTTAGTTGGCAAAGTAATGTCTCTGCTTTTGAATGTACTATCTAGGTTGGTCATAACTTTTCTTCCAAGGAGTAAGCATCTTTTTAATTTCATGGCTGCAATCACCATCTGCTATGATTTTGGAGCCCCAGAAAATAAAGTCAGACACTGTTTCCACTGTTTCCCCATCTATTTCCCATGAAGTGATGGGACCAGATGCCATGATCTTCATTTTCTGAATGTTGAGCTTTAAGCCAACTTTTTCACTCTCCACTTTCACTTTCAACAAGAGGCTTTCTAGTTCCTCTTCACTTTCTGCCATAAGGGTGGTGTCATCTGCATATCTGGGGTTATTGATATTTCTCCCAGCAATCTTGATTCCAGCTTGTGCTTCTTCCAGCCCAGTGTTTCTCATCATTATGCTGTTCACCTTGAACTTACACAGTGCAGTATGTCAGTTATATCTCAATAAAACTGGAAGGAAAAGAAACACCTGTCTTTGGCTCCTGTCACCAATGATGTATCACTCAAAGCCTCAGCCCTAGATCACCACATAAGCAGCAACACCATTTATAAGGACTGTACATGTGCAAGCACCAGGGACCCCAAAGCCTTACAATCATCCCACGAAGGAGGGGTTACATTACTAGTTCTATTACTGATAATACCACTAATAGGTGAAATTTATCGAGTTCACCTGACTCCTGACACTGCTCTAAGTGTTCTAAGTGCATCATCTCAGTCCTTGTAGCAACCTCGTGAAGTGAGAACTTATAGTATTCCCATTTTACAAATGGGGAGTCCAAGGCTCAGGTGATAATTTTATGATGGTGGCAAACCCAAGATTAGGATCTTGATCACTGTTCTACACTGCTTTCCAGTCCCCATTGCCACAGCCCCCACAAACACTCTCTGTTTTAGTCAGGCCCAGCTATCATTGTGCTCCAAAGAAACCCATTTTTTTTACTGCCTCAAGCATATTATTAAGCCTTTTGTGTGGATGCCTTCTTCCCTTTGCCTCACCTGTCAATCATTCTAAAGCCTGGCCCAGAGGCCTTACCTGACCACCCAGTTCCACCTATGACCTATTTCTGATCTCCCTCTGCTCTTCTCTGAGTCACTCCCTGGCAAGCCCACAGCAGAGCTGCTGAGATTTATGTCACTTTTCAGATGTGTGGTCTCAGCTGTCCTCTGGGAGACTGTGAGCCTCAGTTTTCCCCTTCTGTAAAAGGAGGCAGTGGAGCCAGGTGATTTCTTCAGTTCAGTCACTCAGTCGTGTCTGACTTTTTGCGACTCCATGGACTGCAGCATGCCAGGCTTCCCTGTCCATCACCAACTCCCGGAGCTTGCTCAAACTCATGTCCACTGAGTTGGTGATGCCATCCAACCACCCCCTCCTCTGTTGTCCCCTTCTCCTCCTGATTTCTCAGCACTGTAATTCACTGTGTCTCTGAGTCCCTATTATGTGTATGTGATGTGGGCAGCTGAGGAAAGGGGAGCAAGGAACACTTGTCGAAAGACACATTGCTATTTGGATGCCTTCTCTTCTGGCTTCTTCCCTTCTCCCTTATGCTGACTCAGAGTCTTTCTAGTGAGCTGATGGAGGAATGTTAGCCCTGCTGCCAAAATCTTGGCTCTCTGTGCACCAATGCCAAACAGAAATACCGGGACAGAGCTATAGAGGAGAAGGAAAGAGTGCCTTTATTTCTTTGCCAGGCAAAGAGGGAGCACCAGAGGCTAATGCCTCAATAACTATGGCCCCCTTTCTGGGTAATAGGGAAAGGTTATCCAGTCAGGCAGGAGTACGTGATAAGGATCAAGGCAGAAACAGTCTTGCATTCTTCTTTCTTCTTCAAAGTTTCAAAAGAGTGGGGTTGCTGACAAGATTAGGGTATGTGCAGGTTCTTATATGGTCAAGTCTACTCAATGGAAAAGACCCGATGCTGGGAAAGATTGAGAGCAAAAGGAGAAGGGTGTGGCAGAGGATGAGTTGGTTGGACAGCATCACTCAAGGGACATGAATCTTTGCAAACTCTGGGAGATAGAGGAGCCTGGAGTGCTGCAGTCGAGTTCAGTTCAGTTCAGCTCAGTCATTAGGTCATGCCTGACTCTTTGCAGCCCCATGGACTGCCACACATAAGGCTTCCCTGTCCTTCACCATCTCCCAGAGTTTGCTCAAACTCATGTCCATTGAGTCAGTGAGGCCATCCAACCATCTCATCCTCTATTGTCCCCTCTCCTGCTGCCTTCAATCTCTCCCAGCATCAGGGTCTTTTCCAGTGGGGTCGCAAAGAGTCAGACACGACGTAGCAACTGAACAACAGGTGGTTTCCTGCCTGCTCCTCTCCTGATGAGCAACTGTTGTGCCCTTTGGAACTCAGAGGTCATGGAGGCTGGAGTCTTGCCTACGAGAAATGAGGGGCAGAAAGGCCTCTGTGCCCAGGAGCCCCACAGGGCCCTGCTCACCATCAGCCCTCACTTACTAGAAACAGCTCTGGATCGCTGGAGGTCATGCACGTGGAGCCTTGGAGAAGCTCAGAAGCCTGTGCAGGAGGGGCAGCCAGGTAGCCGGAACCTCACGCTCTCTGCCCATCACTGGGGCCTCGTGGGGCCTGAGAACCAGGCATCTCTGGGTTTCCAGGGGAAACGGTGTGGACAGCTGAAAGCATGCTTGGCCTCACAGGGACAAACCCAGGCAGAGGCGAGGGGCTGACAGGAAGCCTCCTGCTTTCAGCTCTGCAGTAAATTAAACCTCAAACTGGCTCTGACAGTGGCAGGCATGGTGCCTCTGGGTGTCTGGGTGATAAGGGGGTGGTGCTTAGTTAAGCTCTAATATGTTTTGCCACAGGAGACACAGGGATCTATAGGAACAGAGAAGGGCGAGGCCTGTGGGAGCTGCCTGCACAAGAAAGGCGGAGATGGAGATAAGATAAGGGAGGAATGAGGGAAGGGACAGGCGGGCTGGGAGGTGACCTGATAGGTCTTGTCCAGCCCTCTGATTTCAGATCTGTGGGCCGTGCAGAGGGAGCTGGGAAATCAAACATCAAGAAGCCCGAGGCGATGACGGTGACCAGGCAGAGAGGTGGAGGAGATCAGACGTGGGTCTGAGGGAGCTTTATAGGTGACCTTCACTTTAGATAAACTCACTGCATGAAAATCTATGTGAACCAGATAGAAGCGAGGTGGTTTGCTGCTTGTATCTTTCTAGCGTCTGAGTGAGTGAAAGCGTTAGTCACTCGGTTGTGTCCGACTCTGCAATCCCATGGACTGTAGCCCCCCAGGCTCTTCTGTCCATGGCATTCTCCAGGTACTGCAGTTAGCATCCACTCTCTTCTCCAGGGAACCCAGGTTGTTGTGGATTAACACCCCATGTGATACTTTCCACCTCCCAGTCACCCTTTCAACCATCAAATGAGAAGGCTGAACTCCAGACCCAAGCATCTTCAGTTTTACACTTCATCATCTTTGATTCTGAAATTGCCATTGCTTCTCTTGAATAACACACCTGCCCCAAGTGTGACTCATTATTCGTGCAGTTTTTGAAACTTGCCTATTGCCAAAAGCAGGCACAAGGGTACCCTGTAGGAGTGCTACCATCTTCACTTAACCCAGAGCCTTTGCTTTCTGCAACCAAGAATGTCATCACTAGGATCTCTTTCATCTCCTGAAGTGGTGTCCCCAGGCACAGGGTGACATATGTGAGGTTGGAGGGGTAGGGGTGGGGGGTTGGTCAGGGCCCCAGAGCCACTCAAATAGATTTAAATTAACAATGCAAATCAGCCACTAGCCCAGGGAAGGCACCACCACCACGAGACTGAGCAGTAGCTGGCTCTGGGCAGCATATCGTGACTTCCAAAGGCTCAGAACTGTCGGATGCATCAACCCAGAAAAAGGGAAAGAGAGTGGAATATTCAAATATGATCGAGGCACCTGCCATTAAGACAGGCCATGTGAGAGGAGGCTGGGAGGTAGACTGTGCTGCCTGGGAGGGATGCCTGAACTCTGAGACAGAGGAGGGGGGGTGATGGTAAGAGGTAGAGGAAGCCAGATCCAAGGGGGCAGGGGCATGAAGGATGTGTGGAGAGAAGAGTGAAACTGTTAGCTGCTCAGTTGTGTTCAGTTTGGTGACTCTCCTGGACTGTAGCTTGCCCAGCCCCTCTGTTCATGGAATTCTCCAGGCGAGAATACTGGAGTGGGTAGCCATTTCCTTTTCCAGGGGATCTTCCCAACCAAGGGATCAAACCCGGGTCTCACGCATTGTGGGCAGATTCTTTACTGTCTGAGCCACCAGAGAAGCCTGTGGAGAGAATAACCCAACCACAGAATCCATAGCTGCCACTTGCTGACTCCTTGGTATGTGTAGCTGCTAATGAACTCACCTGCACTGTCTCCTGTTGTGCTCCTAACGACCCTAGGAGGTGTTATTGCCGAGGCACGAAACGGTTAAACAGCCTGTCCACAGTCACACAGCTCATAGGTAACACAGCCAGGTCAGTCTGATCATCCTACTCTGTCTCACAGTCTCTCCAAGTAGGGATAGCAGAGCTGTTGTTCCGCCTTCATCCTGGGATCCTGTCTCCTTCCAAACTCCTTCCCCCACCCCACCACTGACCACTGGTCCCACCCCAACATGCTTCAGCTAAAAGTGCTAATCCACCATCCTCTCTTCCCCTTACTGAGGGAGGGGAAAGTGGGGCTGGAAGCTTTCTATGAACTATCTGGGTGGTATTTAAAATCCATTGTGGGGGAGCAGTTTTGGCTTTAGATGATAAGCCTTTGGGGTAGAAAGATACAAAAGCCCTCTTTTCTAACAAAGGCTAATCATGCCCCAAACACAGTGAGATGTAAAAGCTGAACCAAGGGCCACTTGTTAGTAAAATAGTTAGTGCCTAAAAGAAGGGCCTTAGAAAGATGCTCCAAAGCTCTGTATCACAGATTAAAGATATGTTTCCTTTATTCCCCTGATTCCTCTGGTTTGATATTTTAGATATATTGACTCTGCTAACCCTGGGTCATTGGGAGAAGAAATTTACATCTGCTAATGACCCCCACCCTCAGAGGGCAATCCACGCTTTCTATTCTGCAGGGGAAAGTCTGAAGAACCAACGATGAAGAAGAGGGAGCTTTTTTTTTTTTCAAAGAACAGACTATGAGAACTATCTAGAAATCTGGATTCTTGTCTGAGACCTGCTCTCCTGGACAAAAAACACACCAAACTATAGACAGGACCAGGAGTGTCACAGAAAGTCATTGTGGTATTTCCACTTTCCTTTGGAAGATCCTGAGAAATCTGAATCTTCCTTTCACTGTACTAGAGTTTAACCTCTGTGATAACTGGATTTTCCATCTGTGCCTCACCCCCACTGTCTAGGACAGAGCACAGCAGGCACCCTCTAAATAGTTATTGAGTGACCGAGTGAATAAATGAATGACGATGCCAAGTACCTGTTCCCCCAAGCTTCCTTCTGGAGGAATCTGTGTCCACAGATCTCACTGGCCTCAACAACTGCTTCGTTTGATAGGAATCCACCCTCAGTTTTTAGGAGTGGACTCTCTCCCCAAAAGTAGTTCTCAGGTCAGNATATGAAAAAGGCCACTCATTGACATAGCAAGGGTAATATACACTACCCAAGTCTGCATATTGTTTGTATAATGGTAAAGTATAGGATACAGAATCATAAGGTTTAAAGATAAACTGATAGAACCAATCACCATCTCTCCTCAAATACTTCCCAGGTTACAGTCATGGAGAAGTTTACAGAAGAAAAAAATGACCTGCATAGTGACTCCTAGTATCTGAAGCCATCTCCTTAGTGGAGTTCTCGCCTTGCAGCAGTGTTCTCAACAGATATACTTACTCATCCTATAGGAATCGGTTCTAAACCAGTGCTCTATGATGATTTTCTGTGGTTATTCTAATCCTTTCTGAGACAGGATGATGAAATGAGCACTTTGATGTGCAGATGTGAAATGTAAATTTAGAGGCTTTAAAGGTTTGAATTGACAAAATTGTAAGAGGGAGTGAATGTCACAAAGCTGTAAAAATGTTCAATTCTTTTCTTATGTAAAATTACTAGGCACTGAGCAAAGAAGGCAAAATGAATATTAAATTTAGGATTTTTAAAAAAGAAAAACATAGCCTGAAATCTCTATAAGCTTATAACCCAAGAATGGAGCTTAGTTTCAATGCAAAAATAAGAACTGGATACTTGCATCAAATATTTGTAGACTCATTTCTTCATAATTTTAATAAATGAACACTGTAAAAATCCTGGAGAATTTCTCAAAATATGAATAACTTAAAAATTATAGACCTATTCTGTAAAACAAAAGAAAATCCACTGATACTCAACATTTTCTCTGTATTGACTATAGGAACTACTATGTTCATGGGCACCCTAGTTTGGAGCTCCATGTCATTCACTGTGACTTTGTACATTTGTTTCCTAGATAAGGCCTAGAAATGCTGATTACTTCTTACTAGCCCTGTTCATGACATTTCATCATCTTTCAGGAGGTAGTAATAATGATTGCTAACAGGCAAGTCAGATCAATAGAAAGTATCTCTGGACACAGTGAACTGTATATATGATCCAGATAATATAGTAGTTGCTGTTATAAAAGAAAGACCATTAAAATAATGGCAACAAATTTTCCAATTCACTTTACATGCCCAGTATAGAGAGAGTAAGTGAAAGTCTCTCAGTCATGTTCAACTCTCTGCAACATCATAGACTATACTGTCCATGGAATTCTCCTGGCCAGAATACTGAAGCAGGTAGCACTTTGGCCACCTCATGCGAAGAGTTGACTCATTGGAAAAGACTCTGATGCTGGGAGGGATTGGGGGCAGGAGGAGAAGGGGATGACCGAGGATGAGATGGCTGGATGGCATCACTGACTCGATGGACGTGAGTCTGCGTGAACTCTGAGAGATGGTAATGAACAGGGAGGCCTGGCGTGCTGCGATTCATGGGGTCACAAAGAGTCGGACACAACTGAGCGACTGAACTGAACTGAACTGAGCCTTTCCCTTCTNGACTCGATGGACGTGAGTCTGCGTGAACTCTGAGAGATGGTAATGAACAGGGAGGCCTGGCGTGCTGCGATTCATGGGGTCACAAAGAGTCGGACACAACTGAGCGACTGAACTGAACTGAACTGAGCCTTTCCCTTCTCCAGGGGATCTTCAAACCCAGGGATTGGACCCATGTCCTCCCCATTGCAGGGGGATTCTTTACCAGCTGAGCCACAAGGGAAGCCCAATATAGATAGAAGTTATATAAAACAAGACAGAAGATATATGTTATTTATCTTCTTTCTTGAACTAAGTTAAATTTGTTTTTTTCCCTTTCTGTCTTAAGGATACATACTTTGCTTTGTCCCATTTATGCTTTGAGCATCAAAAACTGCTTTTAATCTGCAGCTGAAATGCTTCATTTTGCAATTCTAATGATCTAAGTAGAACAATGCTTTCAGTTCAGTTCAGTTGCTCAGTCGTGTCTGATTCTTTGTGACCCCATGAACTGCAGCACACCAGGCCTCCCTGTCCATCACCAACTCCTGGAGTTCACTCAAACTCACGTCCATCAAGTCAGTGACGCCAACCAGCCATCTCATCCTCTGTCGTCCCCTTCTCCTCCTGCCCCCAAGCCNTCCAGATCAGAGCATCACTGGGCCCACATGCAGAAGACTACATGTCTGACATACCCACGTAAGCAAGTTGTTCTTTGGTTTGGTTTGGTTTTGCCATTGACTGTCACTAAAGGTTGATATGGACGGGAAAGGAAGAGATGGGACTTCAGAGTTTTAAGGAACAAAGGCTATGGTTTCTCTGGGCTGAGGGACTCCCCTCCTTCCCTCTGAACTGGAGCAGTTCATCTACTGCTAAGCTACAAGCCATCACCCCCTAACCTGGAAGCTCATCTTGTTAAGCTGTATAGATAATACCAGCAACACGCCAGAGAAGTGCAGGGGAGGAGGGACAGTGAGACCCTGGACTGGCAAGGCTATGCCGCGAGTTCAGGGTCTAAGATTTGCCTTTGACTAGCTCTGGCACTGAGCGAGGTATCCAAAGTCTTTGAGACTCAGTTTCTTGGTAAAGTTGGAATAACAACACTTAACTTCCTGGTTGCTGGAAGAATTAAAAGCAGTACCCCGCACATAGGAGGGGCTCCATTAGTGTGACTGGAGAGATCTACTATGTACGTCTGTAAAGCACTGCAACTCACAGAGACCTTTCCTATTTTGCAAGTCATTTAAATCTCACAATGACTTGCAAAGTAGAGCCTAGCATTCCCATCTTACAGATGAAGAAACTGAGGTTTAAAAGAATCACTGACTTGTCCAAGGTTATCCTCAAGAGGGAGTGGACGAACTCCAGCCCAAGTCCCAGCTTCTTCCTACAACACTGCCTTTGGCACAAGAAATCAAGACAGGAAGGAAACAGATGTGTCACCCTCTGCTTCCCTGGGGCTGGCCAGCTCTCTGCTTTCTTAGTACCACACAGGGTTTCATTTAGGGATATGGACACACAATGTCCAGGAGATTAATGAATCGATACATGAAGGAATGAATGAGTGGGTAAAATGAAGGAATGAATACATTTCCTCTCTCTACCCTACATGTGATTTACAACAAAGCCTGGGATCTTGTGCAGACTAAGCCCTCAGGGCCTCCCGGCACACGTCTTCCTCTCTGGGGAGTCCCTGCATCGTAGGTCTGCCAACCAGCGCGGCTCACACCAGCCCCTCCTCTGCCAGCGGGGGAAGCCGAGGGCAGCCCTGCCCGCTCTACGTACTGGTTTCTGCCGTCTCGTACTCGCTGTCTCTGAGAAGCTCAAAGATGTCCACTTCGACCTTGGCCTTGCCCAGCCTCTCGGGAGCGCGGTTGATGCGGTTCTTGGCCAGGGTGATGGACAGCCGCTCCCCTCTGCTGCACTCCATGGGGTCATCCAAGATAGCGGCTGTGGGCAGGCAACCACATGGACACAGTTGGTACCCTCTACCGTTACCCTCCTCTGCTCCAGTCTCCCCCCCCACTGCCACCTTCCACCTCCACCCTGCCATCCTCAAAACTGTCCAAAAGCAAGTCCTATACCTGCTACGGGCCTAGGCTTGAAGTGTGGTGTAGCATGAACTCTAATGGGACTAACCCCTTCAAGAACCCTGCAATATCACGGTAGGCCACCAGGGGTCCTACCTGCACGAGGACCCTAGGTTCCGGAGTAGCGATACCCTTGGATATAGGCTTACAGGCACACACAGGCACGCCAGTGCAAAAAAAGGCAGACGGTGGCTCTGCCTTGAAAATAGTACTTCTGGGCATATGAGAAACTGTCCTCGAGGGGATGCAGGATTGAAGGAGGCCAGGTTTAAGAGGGAGAGCTGTGGTATCAAAGAGCAGCTGGAGGTCCTGCTGACCTCTGGCTCTGCATGCTCAGACATGGATGAGACATGTCACCCAGGGAGTAGTTTCTATGAACTTCTTTCCTCACTGGGCAGGGATAGTATCAATAAGAAAACCTCACAGGGTCGGTGTGAGAATTTGTTAAGACAATGTATATAGGTGGCACACCACAGAAATTTAATCATCGTGACTTAATCAGGGTGAATGATTGGAGTGGCGAGGTACCAACAGCTGCCCAACATCTGGAAGCAGTATTCAGTATATGTGTATTAAGAATATGTGTCAACCTGAGTTCAAATCCCAGCTCTGCCCTGTGTTAGCTATGGGGCCTCAGTTTCCTCACTTATAAAACGGGGAGAGAGCCTATTCTTTGGGCTACAACAAAGATGACAAGGATAATATGTGTGAAGTGCTCAGCGCAGAATTTGGTGCATGAAAAACAATAAATCTAGCCATTGATATCATTCGCTCTCTCAGTAGAGGAAGTTACACAATGGAAAATCTCTACATCAAAACTTGTACACAGAAGGGTGGGTGGAGGGATAAATTCAGGCATTGGGGTTAACATATATACACTACTATATAAAATAGGTAACCAACAAGGACCTATTGTGTAGCCCAGGGAGCTAAACTCAATAGTTTGTAGTACTGAGGGAAAAGAATCTGAAAATGATTATATGTATATATACATATATGTAACTGAATCGCTGTGCTGTAACACCTGAAACTAACACGGTATTATAAATCAACTGTACTTCAATTTTTAAAAGTTAAAATAAATCATAAAAGTAGTTACTCTGTCTAAATATAAAGAAACGTGTATGCAAATGTTCCAAGCAGCATTATTCATAATAGTCAAAAAGTGGGGACACTCATCCATCAACTGATGAGTAGACGAACAGAAAAGCAGTATATCGTTACAATGGAGTATCATGACAGAAAATAAAAAAAGAATAAAGTGCTGATGTATGCCACACCATGGATGAACCCTGAAAATATGCTCAGTAAAAGAAACCAGACGCAAAAGACCACATGTTAAAAGACACCCTTTATGTGAAATGACCAGGATGGGTGAACCCACAGAAACAGAATGTAGATAAGTTGTCACCCACTTGTGGCAGCGGTGGTGGGGAGGCTAGCGGGAAGGAGAGTGACTGCTAACGTATACAGCATTTTTTTTTTCTGGGGCAGGGGGGCATGTGACAAAAATGTCCTAAAATTGATCACGGAGATGGCTGCACAACCCTGTGAATATACTAAAAGCCGCTGAATTGTATACTTTAAATGGGTGAGTTGTGTGCTATATGAATTATATCTCAATATAAAGCTGTTACAAGAATAAAAAAAGAAAGATCGAGCTTATCTCGCCGAGGTTGAAGCCTCAGAAGAGCAACAAGGAGAATCAAGCCAAATAGGTTTCACTGAAGTGAGGCCCCGGAATCCCTGTGGCTGGTGTGTGCAGAGACCCAGGTTCTATGCTGTCTCTTCTGTATAAAACTCCCCTGTTTCCCTCTTGCGACCCATTTTCCAAACCAAAACCAGGACACAGAATATGACAAAGCAATTTTTTTTCCTGATTTGTGGGTTTATTTATAGACATAGCCTTATTGAGCAATACAAATTAGACTTCGTTTACAACGGTTGGTAATACATTGGGTGACAGAGGTGCTTTCCTAGAACTCGGCAATGAACTTCTGTGAGTCAAGTGGCAAAGTCCATGCACACCTGAGAGAGTGGCCAAAGGACCTTAAACGTACGACTGATGAGCCCAGGGACAGCTAAAATTCCTAGCCAGATTACCTTAGGGGAGCAAGACCAGAATGAGATGATTATTTATGAAGAAGAAACCTGGACAATTACATTGCGCTGTCCCAGGAAGAAGACTCTGGGAGTAGAAGGGAAGTGGGGTGGCCCAGAGCAGTGGTTCTCAAATACTGTTCTTTGGAGGGCCCCTGGGTTCCTTCAAGAAGGGGTTCATGGAGGTCTCTAGCCTCACATCAGCTGCAATTAATACAAGCTCCACATTTGTCAGTTTTAGATATTGGAGTTCCACAAAAAACGTGACGTGGGGAAAAAAAGGTTTCACTGTTAAAAATATCAGGGAAACCATTAGCCCAGACCTAGTGCATAGAAAAGAGACACCTAAAAAAATGTCAGGAATTGGCAATGCTGTTTCCTGGCAAAGAGGCATGAGTCATGGGAAAGAGGCATGTGTCCATGGCATGAATCTAATGTTAATAGGGACACATTTATCCAGGGACCACTTTAGGGTAAGTCCTAGTGGACACAGTCTTACTGACTCTGGGAATTCCACGAGAGTGTGTTTTCTATGTTGTCCTCATTTGGAGATGAAAAAAAAAAAAAAACAAAACAGATTACAGAAGGCAAGCGACCTTCCCTCATTCACAGGGCTGGTGAGTATAGAGGAGGGAGGGGATCCCAGGTGGGTCTCATATGGACTCTGTGCCCTTAACCATAGGGCACGTTCCTTCTAACGAAACTTGTCTTCCCAGGGATTTGCTGCTGAGAAGCAGTGGTCTAGGCAGGTGTGTCTTAGCTCACACAGCTATAAGAAAACACCATCGAGTGGGTGGTATTTATTTCTCATTTATTTCTGGAGGCTGGGGAGGGACTAGTGTACCAGCATGACGGTCTGGAGTGGGGGCCTGCTTCCTGCTTTGCAGAGGGCTGTCTCCTCCCACACTGCAGAGAGAGGGAGACCAGCTCTCTGGGCACTCTGAATAGGGCACTGATCCCATCATGGGGGCCCCACCTTCATGACCTCACCGAAACCTAATCACCTCCCGAAGCAGGGAGGGATAAATTAGAAGTTTGGGATTAGCAGATACAAATGACTATGTAAAATAGATAAAGGGCTTCCCAGGTGGTGAGGTTCTTCCCAGTAAAGAACCTGCCTGACAATGCAGGAGACATAAGACAGGTGGGTTCAATCCTTGGATCGGGAGGATGCCCTGGAGGAGGACATGGCACCCCACTCCAGTATTCTTGCCTGCAGAATTCCATGGACAGAAGAGCCTGGCAGCTGCAGTCCATAAGAACCCAAAGAATCAGACACTACTGAAGCGACTTAGCATGCACTTATCAAGGAACTATATTCAATATCATAATAAACTGTAAATGGAAAAGAATCTGAAAATGAATATATGTGTGTGTGTTTTGGCCGAAAATTCATTTGGGCTTTCCATTAGATGTTATGAAAAAGCCAGAATGAATCTTTTTGGCCAACCCAGTCTATATAACTGAATCACTTTGCTATACACTAGAAACTAATACAATAGTGTAAATCAACTATACTTCAATTTTAAAAAAATATGTGTGCTATGGACTGAAATATGGTCCCCCCCCAATTCATTTCTTAAAGCCTGAATCTTTAATGTGATTGCATTTAGAGAGATGATCTTTAAAAGGTAACTAAACTCATAAAAGGTTATAGGGTTGGGGTCTGATCTGACATGATTAATACCGTTAGAGAAGGCTCCTTCTCCCATCCCCAAGCCAGGGAGCAGGCTGTCATGAGGGACTGACCCTGCTGGAATCTTGACCTCAGACTTGCGAACTTGAGAAATAAATGCCTGTTGTTGAAGCCACCCAGTCGATAGTGTTTTATTATGGCAGCCCAACCTGATGTAGACAGCGTGTTAATACAAACCCTGATGTGCAGGACCCCAGCCAGCCATGTAACACCACACAGTGAACTCACACAGGGTCACAGGACACTTTGAGACAGAAGGGTCACGGCCGGGGAGGGGAAGAGGGCATATGGAAACTGGACACTGAGGGGCACACGAGAGCCCCTTGGCAGGAGGCACTCAGGACCCGTCCTCAGAGGCACCTGGAAGGTTCTCACCAGCTCACTAAGATCCACAACCCAGCCCTCTCTTCCCAACTCCCATGCCTTCCTGGGCACCAGTGTTCATTAGGTTTTAGGTTTTAGACAATGATTAATTTCTGACTGGGAACCACCTCAACTGGGTGGTTGGCTGGCGTCAAGTATTATTGGCAGTAGAAGAATTAGGATGACAACAAGAACCAGATTCCCAGGCTGCGGGTAGCAAGACGCAGTACATGCTCAGGCCTCCTTGGGACATCAGAGGAACACGTCTGCAGCAGGCGTTACCGAGCGGCATACTTGCTGTCCACCTGTCACCTGCAGGGCCTGGGGGTGGAGAAGAGCAGCTGGTTCGGGACTGAACTGGTAGCCGCTTCTCCTGTTTCATCCCCAGGCCTGGCTGTGCAGCTGGGCCAGGAGGCTGAGTCCCCAGCCGCCACCCAAGGAGGAGCCCCATCGTCTGGTACATCCTCCATACCTGGGCACTGCTCTGCAACTACAGTGAGATTGGGGGTGGAGGGGGCAGGCTCTGAAGCAAAGGTCAAGCTGATTGGGGAGACGCAATCAGAGGTCAGGCACCCTTTCCAGCCCTGTCGTTGTTGCTTAGTCGGTAAGTCGTGTCTGACTCTTTGGACTGTAGCCCGCCAGGCTTGTCTGTCCATGGGATTTTCCAGGCAAGTATACTGGAATAGGATGCCATTTTTTTCTCCAAGGGATCTTCCTGACCTAGGAATCGAACCCATGTTTACTGCATTGGCAGGTAGCCTCCTTACCACTGAGCCACCAGGGAGGCCCTTTCCAGCCATGGGGACTGTATAATGACTCTTCAAACCCACATGGACTCCACACGACTCCTTCCTGCCCAGGGAGCCATGACCCATCACGTTTCCACCGGCCTTTCTCCCCACTCTCCTCTCTGCCCTCTGCTAGGNAACACGTGGGCTCAGTAGTTATGGGTCCCAGGCTGTTGAGCACAGGCTTAGAAGTTGTGGCCCTCGGGCTTAGTTGCTGTGCAGCATGTGGGATCTTCTCAGACCAGGGATCGAACATTTATCTCCTATACCGGCAGGAGGATTCTTTACCACTGAGCTACCAGGGAAGCCCTTCATTATAGCATTTATCACCACCAGACATAAGAGTTTGTTGGTTTGTTTTCTGACACTCTCCACTATAATTTAAGCTCCATGAGGGCAAATACTTTGTCACTTTCCTTGACTGTGAAGTTCCTAGAGCCCACAGCAGGGGGATGGGGGTGTATTGTACTGGCATCACATGACATGTCTGTGGAATGGAATGGGTGAGTTGTTCAAAAATCACTGATGCTATATGATCAATCCCTTCACTGTTTACTATATTTAGTTTCGACTTTTTTCCTTGAGACTCTAGGCAGAAATGGCAACCCACTCCAGTATTATTGTCTGGAGAATCCCGGGAACGGAGGAGCCTGGTAGGCTACTGTTCATGGGGTCACAAAGAGTCTGACAAGACTGAGTGACTTCTCTTCACTTCTAGGCAGAAAGTAATCCTCCAAATCATTTAGTGTTACGTCAAATTTATGTTCTGTGTTTATTCAACAGTTAACCAAACCAGACAGTATTTATTATTTTTTTTTCCCAAATATACCCTGTGCTATAGTGGGAAATACTAGTTTTAGACATATTTATTTGGTTATTTTGAACTTAATTTTTATTGGAGTATAGTTGATTTACAATGTCATATTAGTTTCCACTGTACAGCAGACTGTATCAGTTATACTTGTTTCCACTCTTTTTCNCAAAACAGATTACAGAAGGCAAGCGACCTTCCCTCATTCACAGGGCTGGTGAGTATAGAGGAGGGAGGGGATCCCAGGTGGGTCTCATATGGACTCTGTGCCCTTAACCATAGGGCACGTTCCTTCTAACGAAACTTGTCTTCCCAGGGATTTGCTGCTGAGAAGCAGTGGTCTAGGCAGGTGTGTCTTAGCTCACACAGCTATAAGAAAACACCATCGAGTGGGTGGTATTTATTTCTCATTTATTTCTGGAGGCTGGGGAGGGACTAGTGTACCAGCATGACGGTCTGGAGTGGGGGCCTGCTTCCTGCTTTGCAGAGGGCTGTCTCCTCCCAATGTCCTCACACGGCAGAGAGAGGGAGACCAGCTCTCTGGGCACTCTGAATAGGGCACTGATCCCATCATGGGGGCCCCACCTTCATGACCTCACCGAAACCTAATCACCTCCCGAAGCAGGGAGGGATAAATTAGAAGTTTGGGATTAGCAGATACAAATGACTATGTAAAATAGATAAAGGGCTTCCCAGGTGGTGAGGTTCTTCCCAGTAAAGAACCTGCCTGACAATGCAGGAGACATAAGACAGGTGGGTTCAATCCTTGGATCGGGAGGATGCCCTGGAGGAGGACATGGCACCCCACTCCAGTATTCTTGCCTGCAGAATTCCATGGACAGAAGAGCCTGGCAGCTGCAGTCCATAAGAACCCAAAGAATCAGACACTACTGAAGCGACTTAGCATGCACTTATCAAGGAACTATATTCAATATCATAATAAACTGTAAATGGAAAAGAATCTGAAAATGAATATATGTGTGTGTGTTTTGG
The DNA here is from genome assembly GCA_006410875.1 of Neotragus pygmaeus. Taxonomy (NCBI): domain Eukaryota; kingdom Metazoa; phylum Chordata; class Mammalia; order Artiodactyla; family Bovidae; genus Neotragus; species Neotragus pygmaeus. Next base: position 489,670 of record SJYV01023145.1, read on the forward strand.
CCGAAAATTCATTTGGGCTTTCCATTAGATGTTATGAAAAAGCCAGAATGAATCTTTTTGGCCAACCCAGTCTATATAACTGAATCACTTTGCTATACACTAGAAACTAATACAATAGTGTAAATCAACTATACTTCAATTTTAAAAAAATATGTGTGCTATGGACTGAAATATGGTCCCCCCCCAATTCATTTCTTAAAGCCTGAATCTTTAATGTGATTGCATTTAGAGAGATGATCTTTAAAAGGTAACTAAACTCATAAAAGGTTATAGGGTTGGGGTCTGATCTGACATGATTAATACCGTTAGAGAAGGCTCCTTCTCCCATCCCCAAGCCAGGGAGCAGGCTGTCATGAGGGACTGACCCTGCTGGAATCTTGACCTCAGACTTGCGAACTTGAGAAATAAATGCCTGTTGTTGAAGCCACCCAGTCGATAGTGTTTTATTACGGCAGTCCAACCTGATGTAGACAGCGTGTTAATACAAACCCTGATGTGCAGGACCCCAGCCAGCCATGTAACACCACACAGTGAACTCACACAGGGTCACAGGACACTTTGAGACAGAAGGGTCACGGCCGGGGAGGGGAAGAGGGCATATGGAAACTGGACACTGAGGGGCACACGAGAGCCCCTTGGCAGGAGGCACTCAGGACCCGTCCTCAGAGGCACCTGGAAGGTTCTCACCAGCTCACTAAGATCCACAACCCAGCCCTCTCTTCCCAACTCCCATGCCTTCCTGGGCACCAGTGTTCATTAGGTTTTAGGTTTTAGACAATGATTAATTTCTGACTGGGAACCACCTCAACTGGGTGGTTGGCTGGCGTCAAGTATTATTGGCAGTAGAAGAATTAGGATGACAACAAGAACCAGATTCCCAGGCTGCGGGTAGCAAGACGCAGTACATGCTCAGGCCTCCTTGGGACATCAGAGGAACACGTCTGCAGCAGGCGTTACCGAGTGGCATACTTGCTGTCCACCTGTCACCTGCAGGGCCTGGGGGTGGAGAAGAGCAGCTGGTTCGGGACTGAACTGGTAGCCGCTTCTCCTGTTTCATCCCCAGGCCTGGCTGTGCAGCTGGGCCAGGAGGCTGAGTCCCCAGCCGCCACCCAAGGAGGAGCCCCATCGTCTGGTACATCCTCCATACCTGGGCACTGCTCTGCAACTACAGTGAGATTGGGGGTGGAGGGGGCAGGCTCTGAAGCAAAGGTCAAGCTGATTGGGGAGACGCAATCAGAGGTCAGGCACCCTTTCCAGCCCTGTTGTTGTTGCTTAGTCGGCAAGTCGTGTCTGACTCTTTGGACTGTAGCCTGCCAGGCTTGTCTGTCCATGGGATTTTCCAGGCAAGTATACTGGAATAGGATGCCATTTTTTTCTCCAAGGGATCTTCCTGACCTAGGAATCGAACCCATGTTTACTGCATTGGCAGGTAGCCTCCTTACCACTGAGCCACCAGGGAGGCCCTTTCCAGCCATGGGGACTGTATAATGACTCTTCAAACCCACATGGACTCCACACGACTCCTTCCTGCCCAGGGAGCCATGACCCATCACGTTTCCACCGGCCTTTCTCCCCACTCTCCTCTCTGCCCTCTGCTAGGAACTCTGAGTTCTAAGGAAAGGGCGGCCTCCTGGCCCTGCCCACCTGCACCCAAGTGCCCCGCCATGTTCTGGGCCCACGCCTACGTCCACTCTGGAGAGGATGCCTCCCAAGTGCCCCGCCATGTTCTGGGCCCACGCCTACGTCCACTCTGGAGAGGATGCCTCCCAAGTGCCCCGCCATGTTCTGGGCCCACGCCTACATCCACTCTGGAGAGGATGCCTCCCCCAGGGGCTGGCAGGCCGGGGCTGCCCCCTGCAGTGCTTTCCTGCTCAGCCCGGTGGGTATGGCCTCCCATGAGGGGAGGGTGCATGATCCCTGACCCTCTCAAAGCCCTTAAACCTCCCCGTTGTCTGAAGGGTTGGTCCCAATCCAGTGTCTAGGATGGCATCGAGTCCTCCACACCTTTCTGCCTGCAGCACCCCTCCCACTCCCTCGGTGACAGCGCCTCTGAGCTAGGACCTGGGCTGGCCTGTCACGGTCCTTCCTCCAAGCCTCTGCTGACTCAGGCCCGGCCCCTACTAGACCCACCTCGGACCACCTCTCTCGAGAAGTCTCCCCTGGGGCCTTCCCAGGTGGTCCAGTGGTTAAGACTCCTCACTTCCAATACAGTGGGCATGGGTCTCATCCCTGGTTATGGAACCAAAGGCCCACATGCCATGCAGCGCAGCCAAGAAATAAATAACAGGGCTCCTCTGGCGGCTTGGTAGTAAAGAATCTGCCTGCCAGTGCAGGAGACACGGGTTCGATTCCTGGTCCAGGAGGATCCCATTTGCCGAGGAGCAACTAAGCCCGTGCGCCACAGCTATTGAGTCTGTGTTCTAGAGCCGGTGCTTCGCAACAGGAGAAGCCACCGTGATGAGAATCCCGTGCACTGCAACGAGAGAAAGGCCCTCACAGCAAGAAGACTCAGCACAGCCAGAAACAAATGAATAAATGACAGTATTTTTAAAAAAGAAACAAATAACAAATTAATTTTTTTAAGAGAAAAATGAGTCTCTCCTGACTCCCCAGCCTGCTGCTCTCCTTGGATTTCCACACACTACCTTGGAGGGGTATTTATCTTTCCATTTCTATCTGTGAGCTTCCTCATCAAGCTTGTGCCTTAAAAGCCCAGAACTAAAAACAGAAAAGCCCAGAGCTATCCTTCCTTCTTTTGAAACTCCCCAGATTCCCCATCCCACATCAATCCCCTCTTCTTAGAACTCCCACAGAAACTTCTCTGTACCTTTCCTCAAAGAGTAACCACTTCTGACTTTCTATTATTTATCAGGCCTATTTGTCCAACTTTTCTCCTCCAAACAGTTGGCTCCCTGAGGGTGAAGGCCATGCTTGATTCATCTCTGCAACTGTGCGATTCCAGACTCATACATGCATGGAGTCCTTAATGAATGGTACTGAGTTAATAAATAACGCAAGGCCACTGATTTTTCATGCCCTACAGCCAGGAGCAGATGTTGGGCTGGGAGAGTAGGCATTAGGCGAGGTATGGACTGGACACAGCTCCTATACCCGGGCTTCCAGGACGGAGGACCCGTGCAGAGCCCTCCTCCCTGGGTCTAGGGCTCTCCTGCTCTCTGCTCACCTGTGTCCATCAGAACGGGGCTTGTCCTCCCTCCACAACTTCTCAGCAGCCCACAAATGACCCCTCAGATTGAAAAATCAGACTCCTTAATCCCTTGGTTCTTCCAGATCGTCTGGTGAAGAATTCAAAAAGCTTTGATACTCTTACCTCTTTGAGGTGGGAATAAAGAGATTTTACTAGAGAGTCTTTATAGGCAATATCTATAACACGCCTACATCGGTTAGAGCCGCGTACTAGCAAGAAGAGGAGGACTTGTAAGCCTCCAGGGAACCAGCTGACTTTGCTCAAGAGCCAAGCGGCGGGCTGCTTGTCCCCAGGGGCCCTGGCCCTCCTCCACCATCACTCATCGGGTACATCTCACTCCCCATGTCCTCCCAGCACCCTTTGTTTTGCCCTCATTGTTCTCACTCATCCCTCTGGCTGGTGGCAATTGCACCACTGTGCAGGCTGCTCCCACCATAAACTCACACCCTGCCCCTCACCGGGGGGGACAACACGGCACCATTGCCCTTGTCCTCTCACACTACAGGCTATCTGTTTCTCGGATGGTGCCACAGATGGGGCAGAAACAAAAGAACTTGATTTTTCCCCCAGTTCTGGAAGCTAGAAGTTCAAGATCAAGGTGTCAGCAGGTTTGGTTTCGTTTTGAGGCCTCTCTTCCTGGCTTGCGGACGGTTGTCTTCTTACATATTCACTTGGTCTTTTCACTGCACGAGTCTGGAGTCTGTGTCTTAATCTCTACTTAAAAGGGCATCAGTCATGTCGGCTTGGGCCCCACCTATAGGAACTCACTTTTGAAGGTTCCCTGGAGAAGGGAATGGCAATCCACTCTAATATTCTTGCCTGGATAATCCCTTAGACAGAGGAGCCTCTCGGGCTACAGTCCATGGGGTCACAAAGAGCTGGACAAGACTGAGAAACTAACACCTCTTTAAGGACCCTATGTCCAAATATAGTCACACCCTGAAGTACTGAGTGTTGGGGTGTTAACATAAGGATTTGAGGGGGGTATACAGTTCAGGCCAGAACATGGACCTTCATGTATAGCCACTGCCTATTCTCAACTCCTCACTTTCAGCCCACTGGCTCGCTAAGCCGAGGTCTCTCTCGGTGAACCCCTCAATCTTGTGCCCCCACCTCTTTCCCTTGGACTCAGATGTGGGGAGTCTGGTGCTAGGAGACCCCCCACCCACCCACCTCTCTGTCTCACCACGCTTCCCTGCTCTTCTTTATCTTTCAGTGTCTTTCCCAGATCCCCTCATTCCTCTCCACTAAAACACGGCCAGGGGACTTTCCTGGTGATCTGGTGGTTAAGACTCTGTGCTCCCAAGGAAGGGGGCCTGGATTCAACCCATGCCAGGAAACTAGATCCCACATGCCACAACTAAAGATCCTCCGTGCCACAACTAAGACCCGGCACGGCCAAATAAATAAGTATATTTACTGATCAATTAATTAAATAAGACATGGCCAGAGCCCTCCTTTCCCATCCAGACCCCCCTGACTACACTGTCCTAGCAGGTCACCCCGCCCTCCTTTCACTCCACCTTCAACTTCAGCCAGGCTTCTCCAGTAATTACTCAAAATTTGCTACTCATTCCACATTTTTCTTGACCCCTCATACTCTCCCTTCTGTCCCCATCACCCCATTCAAACTGTACCCACAAAGTAAATAACCCTCAAGAGCCATTTCTGCAAAATTGGTGGGCATAGTTGATTCCTGGTCTAATTAAGTCCTGAGTGGCACGACTGTTTGTATCTGCCATGTGCTGTTCAAAGACGCATCGTGTATAAAGAGCATCGTGTGTATCACCTCATTTAATCCTCAAACAACTGTACGACTTACTGTCCCATTTTATAGGTGAGAGCACTGAGAAAGGGGATGTTGAGCAACTTGCCCAAGACTGTGCATGCATGCGTGCTAAGCCACTTCAGTTGTGTCTGACTCTGCGACCCTATGGACTGTAGACCACTAGGCTCCTCTGTCCATGGGAATCTCCAGGCAAGAATACTCCAGTGGGTTGCCATTTCCTCCTCCTCACCCAGCTCCTTACAACAGACAGTACAGTCCATGAGCTGCTAGACTGCATCATCAGGCCGCCTCCAGTATTCTCTGCATCTGAGGGTCCTGAGGGTGCATTTTCGCCTGAGCCCTTCAGTTTCCATGGCTTCCAGAACACAAGGTCCCTGGGTCAAAATTTCCTCCCACTTCCCTGCCCATTCTTTCAAGGTACACAGGCAAGGTTCTCTCTTGCCTGCCCTCAAAATACCAGGGAACCCCAGGGATCCACAGACCCCTCTTCTTGCCTCACTCCCATGGGCTTCCTAAATGATTCCACTTACAGGCTCCTCCACAGGGGTGCTTGACTTACGTCCACTTGCCCAGTGATCCCAGATGTCTGACATCTCAGACTTGGTAAGACCCACACTAAAAGCCCCTCCTCCCTCTTGTAGTCTCACTGCTACATTTCTGAGCTCAGTTAACGGCGGCACCAGCTACCCAGGCATCATGCCTTTGCTCCAATCCCTCAACTCCCAGTTGCTTTCGAATGTCCCTCCTCAATATCTCTCGAATCCCTGCTTTTCTCTCTGGTCTCAGCTCTGCTGTTCTAGTTCAGTTCTTTCATTTCAACGATATCACTGCAACCTTTTAACTCTCACTTTTTATTTTTAATATTTTAATTTTATTTTTTTATTGAGGCATAGTTGTTTTACAATGTTGTGCCTCCAGAGTTTAACCACCACCCAGCACTCCTCAATCGCTCCCACATACAGCTGTCAGTGATCCTTTTAAGGTGCAAACTCCAGCTTTTAGCTTCCAATCTCCAAACAAATGAATTACTTGATATGGCAGACAAGAGCAGACTCTAGCTCTCCAGTCTTACTTTGCTTCTCTGTTCATCCATCTCTACCTTTTAGAAATATTGAACCATCTAACTCTCACAGCACCATCTGGTACACACACACAAACACAGGTGCACACACATGCACATACAGGTACACACACAGTGCTGCTCCATGCCCCCATACTTTTGCTCAGTCTCCTCCGCCTCCTGCCTCCTGACCTTTGCTCACTCACCACTCTTACTCGGAATGAACCCTCAGCTCAGACCTCCCCTCCTTCTGGAAGGCTTCTCTAAACACAAAGGTTGATTAAGTGTTTCAACTATGTACATTTATAGAATCCCAGGGATCTTAAACTCTAATTAACACTTTAGTCTTTAACTTTCACTTCATTCATTTTCTTCTGTAGCCAGTGCCAGGCACCTTGCCTGATAACACTTTTACATGTTTGAGTAAAATTTGTTTTGGCTTTTGAGGAACTAGAGTTGCAAAAGAGTCAGGCATGACTTAGCGACTAAGCAACAACAACAATGCCTACTTCTACTCTTCCATCAGAATGACTATTCTGAAAAATACCTGTGTGGACAACATATTTTAACAAAGATGCTGTGGGAAAATGGTCTGTTCAACAAATGGGGCTGGAACAAATGGATATGCATGAGTTTAAAAAAACAACTTCAAACCATGTCTTGTATATGGAATAAACCCTCTCTCACACTATATACAAAAATTAACACAAAATAGTGAAAGCTATATAGTCAAAGCTATGATTTTCCCAGTAGTCATGTATGAATGTAGAGTTGCACCATGAAGAAGGCTGAGTGGCAAAGAACTGATGCTTTCAAACTACTGTGTTGGAGAAGACTCTTGAGAGTGCCTTGGACTGTAAGGAGATCAAACCAGTCAATCCTAAAGGGACTCAACCCTGAATATTCATTGGAAGGACTGATGCTGAGGCTCCAATACTTTGGTCAGCTGATGAGAAGAGCCGATTCATTGGAAAAGACCCTGATGCTGGGAAAGATTGAAGGCAGGAGGAGAAGGTGATGACAGAAAATGAGATGGTTGGATGGCATCACTGACTCAGTAGACATGAGTTTGAGCAAGTTCTGGGAGATGGTGAAGGACAGGGAAGCCTGGCATGCTGCAGTCCGCAGGGTCACAGTTGGACAAGACTCAGTTATTGAACAACAACAAAACAGAAAAATAACTCATAGACTTATACAACTTCTAGAAGAAAATCTTTGTAACCTTTAATCAGAAAAACATTTTTTAGATGTGACACTAGAAGAAAAACCAACAAATTAAAAATGGAAAACTGAACTTTATGAAAACGTAAAATGTCTGCTCCTCAAAAGACACTGTTAGTAGAACAAAAAGATAAGTCACAGACTAGGAGAAAATATTATATGCAAAGCATATACCTGATAAAAGACTTGTGTCTAGAATATACAAAGAACTCTCAAAACCCAATAAGAACCCAAACAACCCAATTTTTAAAGATGAGCAAAAGATCCCTTTCAACAGACACTCCAACAAAGAGGTTACATAGGTGGCAAATAACCTGTGAAACACAAACATCACTAATCACTGGGGAAATACAAAGTACAACCGTAATAAGATATTGTTAGAAACCCATTAGCATAGCTAAAACTTAAAAGCTCAACTGAACCAACTTGGTGAGGAGAACCCGAACCTCGTCTATGCTACTGATGAGGCTAGAAATGGGGTATGAAAGTGAAAGTGTTAGTTGCTCAGTCATGTCTGACTCTGCAACCTCCTGGACTATAGCTTGCCAGGCTTCTCTGTCCATGGAACTCTCCAGGCAAGAATACTGGAGTGTGTAGCCATTCCCTTTTACAGGGGATATTCCTAACTCAGGGACTGAACCCAGATCTCCTCCATTGCAGGTGGATAATTTACTGTCTGAGCCACCAGGGAAGCCCATAGCCACACAGAAAATCATCTTGTCAGTTTCTTAAGAAGTTAAAGATACACTTACTGCATGATTCGGCCATTCCACTCCCAGGTAGGTACCCAAAAGAAAAGAAAGCATGCTTTTACACAAACATATGTACACAAATGTTCATAATTACTTGATCCAGAACAGTCAAAGTCTGGAAACAGCCATCATCAAGTGAATGAATAAACCAACTGTGGTCTATCCATACAATGAAATACTGCTTAGCAATAAAATGGAATGAAAGAAGCCAGACCAAAAAAGATGACATACTGTATGTATCCATTTTTATCTATTTCTAGAAAACACAAACAAATCTGTAGTGCAGAAAGCAGATCAGTGGTTGCCTGGGGATGGGGTTGGGGCTGGGGTAGAAAGGAACAGAGTGAGGAATTGTAACATGGCTCCAGGAAACTTTTGGGGGGTGTTGAAAAAATTTACTATCTTGGTTGTTTTTATTATCTTGCAGTTCAACCATAAAGAAGAACAAAAAATATCATTTGCAGCAGTACAGATGGACCTGGAGATTGTCAAACTGGGTGAAGTCAGTCGGACAAAGACAAATTCCATGTGATATTGCTTATATGTGGAACCTGAAAGAGGGTTCGGATGAACTCCTGTATAAAATAGAAACAGTTACAGATGTAGAAAACAAATTTACAGTTATCAGGGGTTAAGGGGAAAGGGTGGGGGATACATTGGGAGGTTGGGATTGGCATATACACACTACTATACATAAAATTGTTGCTTTTCTTTAGTCACTATGTTGTATCTGGCTTTCTTGTGACCCCTTGGGACTGTGGCTCACCAGGCTCCTCTGTCCATGGGATTTCTCAGGTAAGAATACTGCAGTGAATTGCTATTTCCTTATCCAGGGGATATTCCCAACTCAGGGATTGAACCCTTGTCTTCTGCATTGGCAGGCTGATTCTTAACCATTGAGCCACCAGAGAAGCCCATATATAAAATAGATAACTAATAAGGACCTACTGCATAACAGAGGGAACTCTACTCAATACTCTAATGGCCTAAATGCGAAAATAACCTAAAAACAAGTAGACGTATATGTATATGCATGTATATGTATAACTGATTCACTTTGTTATACACCTGAAACTAATACAATATTATAAATCAACTGTACTCCAATAAAGTCAAACATATACATGCAGTTTATTGTCTATAAATTATGCCTCAATTTTTAAAAGATGCTTTTATGAGGAAAATACTACCATTCCTCGGTTCCTCTCTGACTTCTCCTTCCCCTCCTCTCCACCTCAGCAAATGAAACATCTTACACTTGGTGGTCTGCACCTACTGCCTCCAATTTCTCTGCATCTGCTCCATCCTGAGCTGCCACCATCTCTAGAGTCACCCTCAGAAATCATCAAGGTTCTCCTTCCTTGGATTTTAGAGTTTTGTAGCTCTCTGAGGTATCTGTGACTGGACCCTTTTCCTTGGCATCATCTTTCAACATCTGTGATATGACACCATGTTGATTTACATTCTGATCTCCTTTCTGCATGCTCAATCATGTCCAACTCTTTGGGGCCCCATGGACTGTTAGTCAGCCAGGTTTCTCTGTCCATGGGATTCTCCAGGAAAGAATACTGGAATGAGCTGCCATGCCCTTCTCTAGGGGATATTCCTGACCCAGGGATCAAACCCACATCTCTTATGCCTACTGCGCTGGCAGGTGGGTTCTTTACCACTAGCATCACCTGGGAAGCCTAAAAGCAAATGACCACCACACAATGGTATATGATTGACAAAATCATATTACATTCTAACTGTAAAGCACCCACAGGTGCTCACTGTGCTAGAGACTCACAGACAACGAAGAGCAGGAGTCCCTGGCTCTCAAACATTTGGCCTCTCTTGGGGACTGGTGGAGGTATGGAGAGAAAGAGACCTTTCCTATATAATGAAGTCAGTGGTCCATAGAGAGAATCACAGATTTCTAAGGAAGCAGAGACAGGGAAAGCAAAACACTTCTAGGTGATGGAGGGAAGTTTTAGGGAAAGCCTCCTACGTTCATGGAACACATGTATGGTGAGACCTACTACCTACCAGCCCAGTACAAGGTTCACAGGAGAGGCCACTGTGAAGGAGGACATGAGTGTCCCTGGAGAGGCCAGGCAACCAAGGGTGTTCCAGAGTGGGGAGCCCCCAAAGGCACAAGGGAGCGTGGGGTGACGGGTTCAGCTGGTGTGAGGGGCCCAAGCCCCTGAGAGGGGAGGCTGGACAGGAAGACAGGAGTCTGAGCATGAAAGACCCTGTGTGTCACGGCAGGGAACTGAGATAGAGCAACAGGAGTCCTTTCCATAGACAGTGACGTCACGACATTAGCATTTTAGGGTAATCACTCTCGCAGCACAGTTGATATACCAGACAGAGATGAAATGGGAGCTGAGAAGATCAGCTTGAGGGTGACTCTAGTAGCTCAACGAAGAGAAATGAGGCGGGTACCGAGGGACAGGATGATGAGGATCAGAGATGGGGCAGCACTTAAGTGGTTAAGACTCTCTGCTTCCAATGCAGGAGGCGTGGGTTCCACTCCTGGTAGGGGAGCTAAGATCCCACATGCCACACAGTGCAGCCAAAAATGAGAGAGAGAGAGAGAGAGAAAGGGAGATGGGATGGATTCAAGTGAGATTCAGGAGGTGGAATCAAGAGGGGCAGCAGAGAGGAGGGCTGAGAGGAGATGAAAGGGTCTCTGGCTTCATCTGTCATTTCAATAGTGACATTACTGACTTGGATGAAGAATAGGGGAGGGGCAGTTTTTGTTTGTTTCTGGGGAAGGTATAGAGAGTGTAGGGTCATATTCATTAAGTTTGGGGTACGATGTTGAGCAGCAAAGTCGCTAGAGACCCAGACCTAGAAGACCTCAGGGTTAGGATGGTGATGACAATTTGGATCTGGAATAGGGTGGAGAGTAAGGAGAGGGGAGGGACAAGGCTAAGTAAGGCCCTAAGGACTCAATATCTGGGGAGAGCATGAACTGCTGCAAGAGACGGAGTCAGAGTGGTTAGAGTGGATAGAAGTCAAGTAGAATAAGCACTGAGAATTTTCCATGAGGTCTGGCAATCAAGAGGTTGCCGGGGACATTTGCAAGAGAGGTTCCAATGGAGAGGCGGGGACAGCATTCAGGCGGCCGCAGGTGGAGGAGCAGTTGAGACGTGCCTGGAGTCAAGCAGCTTGTCTTCCAGAAACAGAGGGCGATCCAGGCAAGAGGTGGAGTGAATCACAGTGCTCAAGGGAGGGTCTTGAATTCATTTACAGGAGAGGGGCTCAAATGAAGGAGTCTATGGGAAGGGAGAAACTGACAATGTCAGAAGAAAGGGGCTGTCTCCAGGCCAAGACAGGAGCACACGACACCAACCTGATGCTCAAATATGGTCATAAACCACGGAAACTCACAGTTATCACAACCACACATTCCAGAAAGGAGGCATGGAAGACACAGGCAGCAGGAATGGTGGAAGGGTAGGGGGGCAGCTAGTCTGTCTTCTAGCGTCAAAGCTACAGGCACAACTTGAAACGCTGGCTAAAGAAAATAAACAAACAGTATAAGCTGCCCAAACTACATAATTCAAACTTGACTGCAAACTAGCTTCTAAAATGCACAGGCCTGCCTGCCTATTGCGTTTTCTCTCTCTTACTGAAATTCTGTCAGTTCACCTACGTTATTACATACATACATATGCCCTTCTTTCAATAGTCACTAATAAAGATCAACTCTCCTGTTTCCAGTGCTACAAAAGGAAACCAGTTACACAAAGGACTGGGCTGCATAAAATGGTCTGGTAAGAATGCAGCAAACAGATGGACCTAGAAACTATTGTACTGAGTGAAGTAAGTCAGACACAGAGACAAATAGATAATACTGCTTATGTGTGGAATCTCAAATGAACTTATTTATGAAACATAAGTAGAGTCACAGATGTAGAAGACAAACATGGTTTCCAGGGAGTGAGAGGAGGGATAAATTGGAAGATCGGGACTGACATATACACACTGCTACATATAAAGTAGGTAGCTAATAAGGACCTACAGGGAACTCTACACAACACTTTCTACAACTCAATACTGAATATGGGAAAAGAATCTAAAAAAGAATGAATATACGTGTGTGTATATATATACCTGAATCACTTCATTGTAACCTGAAACTAACATGACATAGTAAGTCAAGTATACTCCTGTAAAAATTTTAAAAATAAATTAAAAAAAAAGAAGAACGAGGCCACTTTCTGAAGCAAGTCTAACAAAAAGGCGGGTAGGCAAGAACCTGGGGGGCAGGTTACAGGCTCACCCAGGCTGGGAGTGGGACAGCGAGCTGCATTTTTAGGCCCCCTTGTTATTACAGCCCAGCCTGCTTTCCAACTCAGTGACACCCAGCCGAAACAGAATGCAAGCCACCTGTGCGACTTCAGATTTCCTGGTGACCACACTGAAAAGCCAAACAGAAACAGGTGAAGTCAGGAAACGAATTTTAATTATATATCGCATTCAATCAAAATTTCCGAATACTACTGTTTCAACATACCATAAACATGAAAATCACTGAAATATTTGGACACTTGTTTTCATGCTTAAGTTTCAAAATCCGGGGTGTAATTTTTAACATTTACTTATTTGGCAGGGCCGGGTCTTAGTCGCAGAATGCAAACTGTTAGTTTGTCATGTGGAATCAAATTCCCTGATCAGGGATTGAACCTGAGCCCCCTGTACTGGAAGTGTGGAGTCTTAGCCACCGGGCTACCAGGGAAGTCCCCAGAGCGTAGTTTTTTAAAGTACTTAAGCTACATTATATTTTGAATTCTGGATATAACTGTATTTTCCATTTGCCAATAGTAATACTTTAAAGTGAAAAACACCAAAACACACAAAAAAATAATTTAAAAAAAATTTCAGAAAGTTTCCTTGTATTTTAACATTTGATACTCCATTCATTTCACTAAGACAAAGAAGTTCCCCCCCATCCAGTGTGTATTTAATACTTACAGCACATCTCAGTTTAAACTAGCCACTTTGCAAGTGCTCCATGGCAAGAGCTACCGTACTGGACAATGCCAGTCTACCTAATATAGATCTGGGGGGCAGGGCATTGAGAGAGACTGGGCTTTGGCTTCTGGTTCCTCTGAAAAGAGGCAAGATCATCACTTTCTTGAGTAAGACTGATAAAGATAGGGTGGGTAGTTTCAGGTGAAGGCATAGAATAGGTGCTCTGAGATATAAATATATTTCTATTTGGAACTAGTTGAAATGAAGAATGTTGGTGTGTTTCTGCAAGTGACCTCAGGGTGGGTGGATGTCAGAACTACCAAGAGTAGGAGTAATTAGGTGGGTCGGCAGGATGAGGGGGCAAACAAATTGAAGGCTCTTACAGGACCACTGATGAGGGTGATGGGCCATGGTCTTCCCACTTGACGGGAAAGCCAGTGAAACCCAGCAAAAGTTGTCCAAATGGTTGGGCCCAGAAGGACTGAAGAATACTTAGGGCACATGGATGCGTGAACATATGGAAGAGGGTTGGCAGTGGGAGCAAGATGGTAAGAGCTAGGGGCAAAGGATGCTGTTTTCAGATTGTGAGATTTTGAAATGTAGGGTTTTACAGGCAGAAGAGGACTAGGAGTTGTCGCAATCCAGAGGGCAGACAGTGACATGGAGAAGGAGAATGTCACTGAAAGGAGGATGTTCGGAGTCCCCAGAGTAGGGCAAAGGCTTCCCCAGGGGCTCAGCACTCAAGAATCCGCCTGCCGGTGACTCATTTATCAATGGCTCATTTATCATTTATCTGGGCTTTAACACAAAGCAGGTGCTCAAAAAAATTTTATGCTAAGTTTCAGGAAAGAATGAATGAAGTGAAATCAAATTATTTTTAAATATTTGAAGAGTTGGGGGAAAAAAGAGAGAAAGAAAGAGAAAGCTGATTGTTCTGGGCTGCTTAATGGGGCAGGATTAGGAGGCAGGTTTTGACTTGGTGCTTGGAAGCTTCTGGAATGTGTCCCTGGGGAGGCAGTGAATTCCCCAGCCCAGGATGTGCTCAAACTGTGGAAAATTCTTAAAGAGATGGGAATATCAGACCACCTTACCTGCCTCCTAAGAAATCTGTATGCAGGTCGAGAAACAACAGTTAGAACCGGACATGGAACAACGGACTGGTTCCAGATCGGGAAAGGAGTACGTCAAGGATGTATATTGTCATCCTGCTTATTTAACTTATATGCAGAGTACATCATGTGAAATGCAGGGTTGGATGAAGCACAAGCTGGAATCAAGATTGCCAGGAGAAATATCAATAACCTCAGATACACAGATGATACCACCATTATGGCAGAAATCGAAGAGGAACTAAAAAACCTCTTGATGAAAGTGAAAGAGGAGAGTGAAAAAGCTGGCTTAAAACTCAACATTCAAAAAACTAAGATCATGCTATCCGGTCCCATCACTTCATGGCAGATAGATGGGGAAACAACGGAAACAGTGACAGACTTTATTTTCTTGGGCTCAGAAATCACTGCAGACGGTGACTTGCAGCCATGAAATGAAAAGACAACTTGCTCCTTGGAAGAAAAGCTATGACCAGACCAGATAGCATATTAAAAAGCAGAGACATTACTTTGTCAACAAAGGTCTGTCTAGTCAAAGCTATGGTTTTTCCAGTAGTCACGTAGGGATGTGAGAGTTGGAACATAAGCCGAGCGCTGAACAACTGATGCTTTTGAACTGTGGTGTTGCAGAAGACTCATGAGAGTCCCTTGGACTTCAAGGAGATCAAATCAGTACATCCTAAAGGAAATCAGTCCTGAATATTCATTGGAAGGACTGATGCTGAAGCTGACGCTCCGATACTTTGGTCAGCTGATGAGAAGTGCCAACTCATTGGAAAAGTCACTGATGCTGGGAAAGATTGAGGGCAGGAGAAGATGGCGACAGAGGATGAGATGGTTAAATGGCATCACTGACTTGATGGACATGAGTTTGAGCAAGCTCCAGAGTTGGTGATGGACAGGGAAGCCTGGTGTACTGCAGTCCATAGGGTTGCAAAGAGTCAGAAACAGCTGAGTGATTGAACTGAACTGAGAGGCTGTATGGTTATTTCCCTTAGGGATGCTGTGGAGAACATTCTTGCATTGGGTTGGAAGAATTGACCAGATGCCTCAAGGGTCTCCTGCAGCTTGTTCTGGGCCATTCTGCAGAGTGGAAGGACCGGGGACCATGAAAACAGCTAGACCTGGACTCAGGTTTTAAGTCTGGAATGAATTAGCGGAATGGATGGGGGCTTCCCAAGTGGCTCAGTGGTAAAGAATCTGCCTGCCAATGCAGGAGACACAGGAGATGTGGGTTCGATGCCTGGTCCAGGAATATTCCCTGGAGATGGAAATGGCAACTCACTCCAGTATTCTTGCCTGGGGAATACCGTGGATGGAGGAGCCTGGACAGCTACAGTCCATGGGGTCACAAAAGAGTCAGACAAGACTTAGTCACTAAACAACAGCAAAGGCAACGGCACTGGAGAGCAGGATCCACGGGCCCTGAGGATGACCAGGGCGGGAGCCAAGGGTTGGAGGAGAGAAAGGCTGTGAGCCTGGAGGAAAGCCACAGATGAGACAGGCAGGTACAAGGTGAGTGGAGGCTTGTCCTGGGGAACAATGGCGGAGGGTGTTTGTGGGTCGCACTGGGGAGCAAGGATTATAGCCACTTCTCTTCGGAGATGGCTGGGAGGGACGCGCGGCACTTGACAGGTTTAGGTTCTGGCAAGTGGAGGGGGCCGTGTGATGGGCTAGACATTTCCGCAGAACTTCGGCTCCATGTCAAGCTGAACAGGGTGTGGAGGGAGTTCAGGAGTAGGGGTCTGAGTGGGGGTGGGGAGATCACACAGAGCAGTGAGAGGACCCATCCCCCCTTGGATGGGTTTGGGGGTCTGTGCACAGGGCTGCAGAGGATGCGTCCTGGTGCCGTGGGACTGCCCTCGGGGCTGGACATCCTGTCTCATCTTTCTTGGTCTCCTCCACCCCGCTTAGTACAAATCCAGGCAAACATTAGGCGTGTGCCTTCCAAACTTGTTAAAAGACTCCCTCCTAATATATGTTAGTTGTAGCATTTTCCAAGCTTCACCTTCTGGTCCCTCTCTTAATCCTTCATACTCCCACAGTCAACAAAAGGAGATGACCTCTAGGAAAAAAAATGACTGAACACCGTATACAGCATAACCAGAAATTACATCTACATTGCGCTGTGTGCTTAGTCGCTCATTTGTATTCGACTCAGAAGTAGCCCGCCAGGCTCCTCCATCCATGGGGATTCTCCAGGCAAGAATACTGGAGTGGGTTGCCATGTCCTCCTCAAGGGGATGTTCCCAACCTGGGGATTGAACCCAAGTCTCCCGCACTGCAGGTGGATTCTCTACTGTCTGAGCTACCAGGGAAGCCCGCCTTGTTAGTAGGGCCTCTATGAGGCCTCCACACACCCAATGGATATTCTCAGTTATCCCCAAGCTCTTCCTTTCTCTCCCTGGATCTTGCCACCTCCCTCTAGGCTTCCTTTGTGAAGGATGGTCCCCTGTGTTC
The DNA here is from genome assembly GCA_006410875.1 of Neotragus pygmaeus. Taxonomy (NCBI): domain Eukaryota; kingdom Metazoa; phylum Chordata; class Mammalia; order Artiodactyla; family Bovidae; genus Neotragus; species Neotragus pygmaeus. The sequence continues at coordinate 506,234 of SJYV01023145.1, forward strand.
TCCTCATCACAGGTCTATGGCGGTCCCCTGGCAGTTCTGGCTGGACCAGACCCACAATGTGGGTAGGGCAGTGTCCTGCACAGCCACACTCAAGGTTCTGTGCGCACACAATCAGGTAGGGAGAGAGAAAGAATGGGCTGGAGGTGCCCATTTGTCTTTTGTAGCAGCTGCCAGTGACAGTCTCCTGGCCGACTTACGAGATGGAGTGGAATGGAGGCAGAGGGATGGGGAGCGATGGGGGATGCTGAGAATCTTAACAACCCTAGCACGTACCAAGATGCCAGGCGAGCTCTACTTTAACTCCAGAGGAGAGATTGAGGCCAGGCCAGCCTCCCGGTGGGGGATATTCAATTTGATGAGCCCTTACTGAATTTCTGTCTTGATGGGGTAGATGCATTTGAGAACCCAATACCCACAGGCACAAAGCAGCCTTGGACCCTGCTCTCAGAGACTCACTGATTAGCGGGGGAGATGGTGCTGAGGGTCAGGAAGGAGAACAGAGAGCACAAGCGATGGGCTGGGCCAGCTCTGCATGGTGAGCTCAGTTGGGCAGTTGGTGGGTGCCCCCACGAGTCTTCACTGTTCCATGCCGCCTGTGACCCACCTGTCAATCTCCATCATATGACATCACCACTGCTTCCTGCTCCTTCCTTAAAGCTAGGGAGGGAGACCTTAAGCCATAATCCCACTGAGGGGTTCTTATCTCCACATTTTACCCAAAGCTGTGGTAAATGAGGGTCGCGCCCACCCAAGTCCACAATGCAGGACCTTGTCACCTCCAATCAAAAATGGCAATTACAACGGTAGCTACAAGTCTGACACATTTGGTTGATGCTAATCCCTCTTCCATCCAAGAAACAGGGTAGAAGAGATAAGGTGAGAGATAAGGACAGATTAGAACTGCTTTGAGTTCTTTGCAAGAAAGTGGCTAGAAAAATCCAAAGGGCCATTACTTTGATTGTTTCTACCTTGCAGTTATCAGTCTTTTTTCTCAGGAGACCAAAGCACAAGTAATGGATCTGCTTGTCCATCATCATCACCACCCGGGAAAGAGTCAGAACAGGACAGAAAAGTTTATCCAGGAGGACACGGGGTCAGAGCATCTAAGCGCAGGCCCCACATGGGAGAGGTGCTCTGTTGAACATTTGTTCACCAGTTTAATTGAAAAACATTCAGATAATCTCTCCTGTGCTCTTTTCCTAAGGTGAAAGGAGGAAATTCACACCAGCAAAATGTGTCAAAATTCCAGCTCACATTGTAATGACCATTTCTGACTGGCAAGGACAGTCACTGCTCTATATGCACTGGGGAAGCTGAGTTCTAGAGTCTACACCCAGAATGTAGGTGAGAAGTCTGCTTTGCTGTCTCCACGGCCTCTCTGAGGCCAGCACATCCCTGTCACCCCACCTCCCTCATAATCTGTTCAAGTATCAACATTCTTTGTGCATTTCACCAAGACAAATACCTCTCGGGTCTCTCCTCCCTCAAAAACCCATACTAGGCCCCATATTTCTCCTGGAGACCAACTCACTTGTTAGCTGGTGTCCCTGGGAAATCATGTGTGCTGGGCTTTGTGGAGGGACAGTGAGGACTTGATCCCCTGGAGGAGGGCATGGCAACCGACTCCAGTACTCCCGCCTGGAGAATTCCCATGGACAGAGGAGCCTGGTGGGCTACAGTCCATGGGGTCACAAAGAGCTGGACATGCCCAAGCTCTTTGAAAGGGTACATAGCACATAGTGAGGAGTTGGGGCAGCCCCTTTGGGGAAGATAAGTGGCCCTGGCCACCTGGAACCCAGAAGAGCTATCCAGGATGGGGAGGGGCGCTCTCCAGGGTAAGGGGCATCTGCCCAAGTTCTACCCCAGAATCCAGGAGACCAGGTCTAGCTCTTCTGGGTAACTGGACACTGGCTGAGTTCCCTAATGAACTCAGCTGAAAGAGGTGCTCTAGTAGCTTCTGTCAGAATATTTAAAATGCGTAGAGGGACAAGGGAAAAGACCCAGCACTAACCCACAGGAGATAAAAAGCAGGCCCATCCCGATGCCATATGCCACAGAAGTAAAAAGCTAGTAAATTTAATTTAGTGTAGACCAAGCAATTACCCACTTTAAAAATTAAGGACTGAGACCGTAAACCCAGTAAACTTCAAATCTTTATAAAGGCAGCTTAATGAGAGCAAGCAGAAGGAGAAAGGAAGGAGGAAGAGGCAAGAAGAAAGAGGAAGGAGGAAGCAGAGAAGAAAGAGAAGGAAGGGAAGGAAGGGGGAGGAAAAAGAGACGCAGGAGACAGTGAACAATAGGAGGAAAGAGGAACGGAGACGTGCTGTTTCTCCAGAGAAATCTCCCCTTCTTGTGGTCTGTTGCTCAAAAGATTTAAAGCCACAATTGTACACACAGACGGGGACAAAATCTTACCCTGCAGAATAGAAAATATTCACTCCTGTTTTTTTCTCTCCATTCCCACAACCACCAACATAGTTTCTAACAGGGTGTCTCAACCTCAGCACTGCTGACATTCGAGCTGGATAATTCTTTGTTGGAACAGGCGAGCCTGGGCATTGTACAAAGTTTAGCAGCATCCCTGGCCTCTAGCCACTAAATGCCAGGAACCCTCTGCTCTAGTTGTGACAACCCAACATACCTCCAGATATTGCCAAGTGTCCCGTGGTGAGAAAGAGGGAAACTGCTCCTCCCAGGTGAGAACTACTAGTTTAGAGCGTCGTCACATCCCAAGTCCACTCTGATCCCTGAGAATTCTCTCTTCTTTCTGAGTTTTGCTGCTCCACCACCGTCTACTTAAAGCCACGAGACGAATTCTCCCAGAGCCCAACTTTGAGGGAATCACTCCACTATTCAGAAGCACTTAAAAGCATCCCAGTGTCCACTGAATGCAAAAATAATAACCGGACACCACCATGGGTCAGGTTTTGTTCTGAGCACTGGAAATAGACTGGTCAACAAGACAGAGACCCAGACTCGAGGATCTTATGTTCCGGTCGGGGAAGGCAGACAAAGATTGTGTAAAGAAAGAAATATAGGGTAATTTCAGATAGCAACAAGTGCTGTGAAAAATAGGATCTCAGGGGAGTATAATGAGAGGAAATGGTCAGGGAAAGTGAATCTGTAAAGAGGCACCATCTGAGCAGACACCGAAATAATGAGGAGGAAGAAGCCATTGGGGAGAGGGAAAAATATTTCAAGTTGAAGGAACGAGAAATAGCTTGGCAGGAATTGGAGTGCAGTGGTTGGAGTATAGTGAATGCAGAGAAGCAGGGAGGGTAAAGAGGGGAACAGAGGCAGCTTATTGCCTCCTGGGTCATGATGAGAAGTTTCATTTTATCCCAGTTGCAATGGGAAATCACCAGACAGTTATAAACAGAGCCCAGTTCCCTAACTTAACTCTAAGGCTTCATAATCTAACCTGTAACCCACTCTACCCTCCTTAAACTGCTTCTGCTCCTTACATAAAGCAAAAAGTGTATCCATTCCCCCCCCCCCGAAGCATGTTACAACACTCTGTCTGGTCCTGTTCCCAGAGTTTCTGACTGGGGGTACAGGTCTGGTGGGGTGGGCTTCCCAGGTGGCACTAGTGGTAAAGAACCCACCTGCCAATGCAGGAGACACAAGAGATGTGGGTTCAATCCCTGGATTGGGAAGATCCCCTGGAAGACAGCATGGCAACCCACTCTAGTATTCTTGCCTGGAGAATCCCACGGACAGAGGAGCCTGGTGGGCTACAGTCCATGGGGCTGCAAAGAGTTGGACATGACTGAAGTGACTTAGCACGAACGCACAGGTCTGGGGAGATGCCCAAGAATTTTCACTTTTAACAAATAACCAGGAGCAGCTGACACTGCTAATCCAGGGACCACACTTTGAGGAGCATTCTCTGAACACACCTGACTGCTTCTAAGATGTCCTCAACCATGCTATTTTCATGCAGAGATAACCACACTTTATCCCTCCTCTGCAACTGCTGTGTATCGAAATCTCAGCCATTCTTCAAGGTCTGACTCAAAAACAGAGTCTCACACATACTTTCAAGGATCTCCCGAGGCAAATGCACTCCCTCTGTCCATCCATCATTCGGACACCATCTGTAAGTGATCCACAGTACACATACTGGTGTGAGAGCCTCGATTTCCCTCTAAACCATGACTTCTTCCAGAGCAACATCCTTATCTTAATAAACAAATTTAGAATCCCCCTCTCTTTTCTGTTTTGAATGAGGTGAGCTGTAATTAAGTCAATTACTTATAAAATCACTAACACTGTGTCTTCTTTTTTTTTTAATCTCGTGTTCATTTGGATGACTATTATGAAAAACAAAAACAACCCCCCCCCCAAAAAAAACACAAAAACAAAAAATAACAAATAACAGGTGTTGGCAACCGAAATGCTTGTGTACTGCTGGAGGGAACACAAAAAGGTGCAGCTGCTATGGAAAACAGTTTGGTGACTTCTCAAAAAGTTAAAAATAGAGTTACCATATGAACCAGCAAATCCACGCCTGGGTATATATCCAGGAGAATTGAAAGCAGGGTCTCAAGAAGGTATCTGTATATCCCTGGTCATAGCAGTGTTATTCACAATTGCTAAAACATGACAGCAACCCAAGTGTCCGTCAACAGATGAATGGATAGACAAAAAGTGATATATTGGTATAGACAATATTCCTTTGTATATACAAACATTGTCCCCCCTTAAAAAGGAATGAAATTCTAAGAGATGGTACAACATGGATGAACCATAAGGAAATTATGCTAAGTGAGAGAAGCCAGAAACAGAAAGATAAGTACTGTATGACTCCCCTTATATGAGATATCTAAAGTATCCAAATTTATAAAGACAGAAAGTAGTATAAAGGTGTCTGTCAGAGGCTGTGGGGGTGGCCAGAAGTGGGCAGTTAATATGCAGTGGGTACAGAGCTCCAGTTCTGCAACATGAGGAAAGTTCTGGAGATAGATGGTGGCAACAGTTGCAAAACACTGTGAATGTACTTCATGTCACACACTCTACACTTACAATGATTAATATGGTAAACTTTATGTCATACAGCTCACCACAATTAAAAACAATTTTAATGCAAAAGTTGTGTCTTCTACTATTTGCCACTCACTTTACATGGAGAAGGAAATGGCAACTCACTCCAGTACTATTACCTGGAAAATCCCATGGACAGAGGAGCCTGGTAGGCTACAGTATATGGGGTCGCAAAGAATCGGACACGACTGAGCGACTTCACTTCACTTCACTTTAAATGGACCATAGCCCTCCATGCTCTGTCCATGAGATTCTCCAGGAAAAATTACTGGAGAGGGCTGCCATGCTCTCCTCCCGGGACTCTTCCCAAGCCAGGGCTTGAACCATAGACTATGTCTCCTGCACTGGCAGGCAGGTTCTCTACCACCAGTGCCCCCTGGGAAGCCCTTATAGTTTGCAAAGCACTTTCACACATCTTATCTCATTCGCACTTTTTAATAATCTAGCATGCTTTTGATCCATGCTATTGGAGAAGACTCTTGAGAGTCTTGGACTGCCAGGAGATCAAACCAGTCAATCCTAAAGAAAATCAATCCTGAATATACATTGGAAGGACTGATGTTGAAGTTGCTATGCTTTGGCCACCTGACATGAAGAGATGACTCATCAGAAAAGACCCTGATCCTGGGAAAGATTGAAGGCAGGAGAAGGGGACATGAGATGGCTGGATGGCATCACCGACTCAACGGACATGAGTTTGAGCAAACTCCGAGAGATAGTGAAGGACAGGGAACGCTGACATGCTGCAGTCTATGGGGTTGCAAAGAGTCAGCCATGACTGAGCGACTGAACAAGAGAAGGGGATAATAGTAAAATATTAGCATTCCCATTTTATAGATGAGTATTCAGAAGCCCAGAAAGATTAAACCAACTCAAGGACACACAGCTGAATGTGTTATGGGATTACCCCTTTATGGGGGGTGCAGTGCTGCACGGCTTTCAGGATCTTAACAAGGAGTCCTAACCACTGGACCACCAGAGAATTTCTTAAATCACCTCTTAAGTGCTAAGTGATGAATACATACTAGCTGTTTGGTTGGGAGAAACGAAAGAAAGCAGAGGGAGGAAGGGAGAGAAGGAGTTATTTTATTTGAGGAAGATACCTCTCTCATGTCTTAGGGAAAGTAGGGAAACCAGTATTTGCTGGAAGCTTCTATGTCCCTGGCAGTTTGGATTTTTTTTTTTTTGGTGTATATATATATATATATATATATATATATATTTTATCTTTGCTTTTAATCTACTACCCCTTGCATTTTGCAGGAGACCAGCAGCTCTTTCTTTGTGAAGTGAGTGTTTTGGTAGCCACCTGTGAATTTCAGGCCTTATTTTATACAATCACTGCATTACTTAAAGGCAGCCAGGAACATCTGATTCCAGTGATGGCTTACAAAGAAACTGGGTCAACCTTTTGCTAAGGCCAACTAGGAATGCTGAACAAAATGTTTTTTATAAGTCATCTTTAAGGCATTGGAGACTTAAGGCAATGAAAAATTACCAAGCCATAATCCTACAAAAAGAGGAAAATCTATGGTAGTAAACGTGATTTTTGGAGCTGCTTTATCTTGAGGAGCTTTGCAAATTCTGGAAAAGGCAGCTAGAAGGCTCAAAAGCGAAAGTCGCTAGTTGTATCCGACTCTTTGCGACCCCATGGATTATACAGTCCATGGGATTCTCCAGGCCGAAATACTGGAGAGGGTAGCCTTTCCCTTCTCCAAGGGATCTTCCCAACCCAGGGATCGAACCCAAGGCTCCTGCATTGCAGGTGGATTCCTTATCCACTAGGGAAGCCCACTAGAAGCCTGAGAGCTAAGCAATACTTTTAAAAACTTCCAGGGTTGAGGCAAACAAAAGTTGAAGTCTAAGGCCTGCCCAAGTCATGGTGGCCAGTAAATTCATGTTTTGGCTTGACATCCAGAGGGTTGTAAGGGCTGATAGGAAGTATGTAGCTTGGTAACCTCAGGAACTGCAGCCATTTGGGGATTATCTTTAGTATAAATGATATTAAGGTGATTCTAGAATGCATGTGCCTTCAGATGTCTGAAAGAATCAAACCCAAATCTTGAAAAGTATCATTACAAGAAAGGAGAATAACAGGCCAACTTCTGTTATGAATATAGTTGTGAAAATCCTAAGTAAAATATTATCAAATTGAACCCATCAATACACAAAAAGTATATTGTGCTTGTGTATGACCAAGCTGTATATTTCCCAGGAAATTGAATTTATTTATATATTTGAAAACCAGTGTAGTTCACTACAGAATAAAGGGGAAATGTCTGTTTATTTCAGTAGATACAGCCAAAATATATGATGGAATTCAACTGTGCTCCAAACTAGTAATAAATGGGAATCTCTTAAAGTAGAATAAAAGCTACTTACAAAAAATAAAAGCATATGTAGTACTTAGTGAAGGAATGTTGAAAATTCTCCCCTGAGATCAGGAAAAATAAAAATGATGCTTCCCATTACCATTGCTAGTCACCGTTTTACTAAGGACAGTCCTAGTCATAAAAAATAAATAAGACTAAATTAGGAAGGGAGAAACAATTGCCATTCCCAGAACACATGTTTCTATTCACAGAAAAATCCCAGAGAATCTTTAAACAAACTATTACAATTAATAAATGAGTTTACTAAGGTCGTTGAATTAAATGTTTAGTATACAAAAAATGCTTTGTATTTTTATATACTATCTCAAAAATCTAAAGAATGAGAATTAGAACACACTTAGGAATATAACTGACAAAAAAATGAGCAAGAATGAAGCATAGAGAGATACAAGGGGAAAAAGGTCAAAGGAGAAGATAAAATATATGGAGGATATAGTGAAAAGGCCTAGAATATGAGAGGCTGTAGTCCTAGAAAGGATGTAGTGGAATTCATCCTTAGAGGCACAATGACCAAGAAATTTGCTACACTGACTAAAAACATTAAGGCACAGATCAAGAAGCCCTACAAGTTACCAGGAGGTTAAATAAAAGAAATCCACAGCTATGCACATCCCAGTTGAACTGCTGGAAACAAATGACAAGTAGAAAACTCTTAAAAGCAGCCAGGGGTGGGAAGGGGTGAAGATATATTGCCCCCAAATTACAATTTGATGGCAGACCGACTTTGTATGAGAAATAATGGAGTATATATATGAAGTACTGAAAGAAAATAACTGCCAACCTAAAATGCTATTTTCATCTGTAAAGAATGCAAGTGAAATGAAGACATTTTCAGATGAACAAACACAGGATTCATCACCAGCATACCTTTTCTTAAGAAAATACCAAGAGATATTTTTTTAGGCAGAATGAAAATGTTCCCAGATGGGAGGTAGGAGAAGCAGGAAGAAAATAAGAGCAACAGAAAGGGATGTTTATGAATAAATCTGAATGCAATTGTCTGTGTAAAACAATAATAAAAATATAAACCTATGTCAGGAGGCAGGTAAATGGAATTAAAGTATCCTGGAGTTCTTGCCCTGTCCACGAGTCAAGGAAGAGCGCTGATAAACATTACATTCTAGGAAGTCAGGATTCCATGTTGCAATCTTGTTGGTAGTCATTAAAAAGTATAGCAAAAAGGGTTATAATTTTGAGGGTAAGAGTAGGCAAAAATGGAATAATATACACTGGGTCAATCCAAACAAGAAAATAAAGAATGAGGAAGATAAAGCAGGTGCAACAAATAAGCTTTCACAGTAAGATGACAGTTTTAAACCAAATACATCAGACATTATACTAAATGTAAGTAGACTGATCGAATTAAAAGAAATTAATAAAGTTTTATATGACTAGGTTAAACATATATGTAAGGTTCATAAAAGGTACACCTAAGTCATGAGGATGCAGAAAGGTTGGAATATAATGACTAACCGAAAGAAAGTAAATGTATAATGTCTATCTTTCATCTATATTAATATTAGATAAAATATTTTTTAATCAAAAAGCTTTTGAAATAAAGGACATCATTATTTGATGGTTTTACTCACCAGCAATATATAATAAAGCTAAATTGTATGAGGCTAAGAAAGTAAATAAGGAAAAATTTGACAGAAATGTAAGAAGAAAGAGGTGCATTCCCATTCATAGTGGGAAAATTTCATACAACAATTATAGTTATTGATAAACATATAGACAGCAATCAATGAAGACATAGGGATTTAAAAACATAATTATCAAGCCATGCATAGACATTGTGTACTGTACTCAGCAAGGGCAGAATGTACAGTGTTTCAAAAAATGCACAGCATGTTTATAAAATTTGACTGTATGCTGGGATCTGAAGTAAATCTCAACAAATTCAAAAGTTTCACATTACACAGTGTATGTTCTAAGTTCACCACGGAATTAAGTTAGAAATCAACTATAAAGAGATTTTTATAAAATTGCCATGTATTTGGAAATTAAGCAGTATACTTCTAAATAACTTATGGGTCAAGGAAAAACTAATAATAGAACTTAGAAAATATCTTGAACAGAATACATTATTACATACTAAAATCTGTGGTATACAGCTAAAACTGTGCTTAACGAGACATTTGTAGCTTTAAATGCAGTGGGGATATCTGAAAAATCAATGAGTGATCATTTTTCATAAGAAGCTAGAAAAGAATATCAAATTAAAATAAAGGAAAGGAAAGAATAAAGATAAGAACACAAATTAATGAAATGGCATATATAAAATACAGAAAATCAATAAACCAAAAATTGCTTCTTTGGAGAAACTAATAAAACTAATAAATTCCTGCTGAGACAGATTAAGAAAGTGAAGTAAGAAATAACTAATTTATGGAGTGAAACAGGAAACATCATTTTAATTATAACTTACAGACATCAAATAAAGGAGAATATAGTAAACAACTTTATATAAATATATTAAAAAATTTAGAAAAAAACTTACAAATTCCATGGAAAAAGTAAATAAATTTGATATAGAAAATAAAATAGTTTTGCAGATATCAAAAATGTTAAATTTATAATTTAAAATCTCCCATAAGGAAAACTTTGGACCTTAATGGCCTTAGTGGTGAATTTTGCCAATCATTTAAGAAAGGAATATTTTCAATACCACATATACTTTTTTAGAGAATAAGACAAAAGAGAATACACCCAACATAATTTATGAGACCAACATAACCTTGATATCCAAACCTGACAAGGACACTTTGGAAAAGGAAAATTATAGGCCAGTCTCCTAGTGGCTCAGAGGTTAAAGCGTCTGCCTGCAATGCGGGAGACCCGGGTTCGATCCCTGGGTCGAGAAGGTCCCCTGGAGAAGGAAATGGCAACCCACTCCAGTACTCTTGCCTGGAGAATCCCATGAAGGGAGGAGCCTGGTAGGCTACAGTCCATGGGGTCGCAAAGAGTTGGACGCGACTGAGCGACAAACTACAAACTACTCCTTCTTGAACAAAGACTNCCTTTACCCTCTGAGCCATCAGTGCAGGGTTAGATGCTTTATATCGCCTAATTCTCCTCCAAGGGCATCTAGCAACCTCCCACCTTTGAGACAGAGACTGGAGTCCTGAAGGAGGTGGTCCCTTCCATAAAAGAGAGGTTCCAAATGAGGTCAGGAAACAAGGAAGGGGAACTCCAGCCTTCCAGGAGGTCAGCTTCCTGTTGAGGTGGAATGGATATTGGATAGTACTCTCTCCAGCTCTTGCAGCTCCCGCAACCTGGAGCTCTGACCCACACGGGTCCCAGAGGTGCAGCAGAGATGTCAGCATGCAGCCTGTTGCCTATTTTACTGCTTCCTCCACCACTTACTTCATGAGCTCAGAGGGTACGGTGAGTGAGCACAGCAACAAGAGAACAGAGGATTCAGGAAGGCTCAGCTCCTGCTGGAATGATTCTCAGAGGCTGGCCTTTCTCTGTCATGTTTATGAAGTGTTATTAACGCTTTTCAGCCTCGGTGCCCAGGTTCACAGTCAAACCCAGGCGCCTGCTCAGGGAAGTCCCCCCAGCCCACCATCACACCATGCAGCCTGCTCAGGGGGCCCGAGTGCCAGCAGTGGTGAAAGAAGCCGAGCCTGACCCAAACAACACTATTTAATTAATTATTGGCATATAATAGACATATTGCATTATGCAAGTTTAAGGCACACAAGATGTTGGTTTCATACACTGATAGCTGAAAGTGTGACCACCACTGTGGCTAACACCTTGATCATATCACAAAATCATCATTCTTTTCCATAGTGAGCACATGAAGATCCAGTCTCTCAGCAGATATAAAGTTTACAGGATATATGGTTGACTACAATTACTGTGCTGTGCATTAGATCCTCAGGTCCCGAGGACAAGAATAAAATCAGCTCACAAACACCCCAAGAGGGTACAGTGTGGGAGTGGGGAGACCCCAGGCCCGGGAGTCAAGCACCCCCAAATTCCAGTTTCAGCTCCACCGTTGAACTTTTGCCCTCGGGCAAGTTACTTGGTTTGATTGACTCACCTGTTCTCACTGGGGTCGTCATGGGCTTAAATGAGCAGCTGCACAGCAAGTGCCCACCGCAGGGTCTAGAATACAGCAGGTGCTTGCTGAAGGTCTTCCCCATCCCAGGATGATATGTGAAAGCCTTCTCCTACCTCCTCCCACTCCAACCAGTGCACTGGAAATTCCCTTTTCTGTGCTCCATGCATATATTGAGTATCCTTAAATGGTGTATGTTGTGGTTGTTATGTCTTATACTGTTCAAAGCACCTCTGCATCGTGAACTTGTTAGACCTTAGATGGCCTGGTGAGGTCTGTGGGCAGGTACTGTGAGTCCCAGTTTTGCCCAAGTCACACAGGAGGTAAGGGCAGAGCCAGGGCCAGAACTTGGCTATAATTTCTGGTTCTCCTGCCACCCAGCCCCAGCGGCCTCTCTGGGCACTTGTCCCTCATTACCTCACCATATGTTTCTCCCCCTAAAGGGTCTTCTTGTATGGCTTGTCTGCAATTTCACATGTAAGACTCCAGATTATTCAATCTACAGCAGGTTCTAGAAAGCTGGAGCCCTGAGCTTGTCGGCAGATCAGGTGCAAAAGAAATAGAGGCTCCGGCATGTTCCAGAATATCAGATAAGGAGGGGCCATGCAACAGGGTCCTCCTCTAATACCAGTGAAATGAAATTAGAAGTACTGAAACCGTGAACCGCCCTGGGTGCACAGGGCAGAGAAGGGGAGGGGGAGGCTGCTGGATTTTCTCATCCGCCTGGCCTACCCACTCACCTGTCTGTACCTATTCTCATCTTTATCTCCTCTCCTGCCTTGGTGGCAGAGCTGGTTCCCATCATGGCATCAGCTAGTCCCTCTGCTCTCATTGAGATATTCATTCATTCATTTATTCATATATTCATGCCCTCATCCGTGCTCAGCTGGTCCCTCACATGGCTCAGCAACCCTCTGCCATCATATTACCAATGTGTCTCTGACTCCCACAGTCCTCAGCTTTCTGGGCACCCCCATCGCCTGACTCTCAGCAGACGATCCTGCCTCCCAATTCACAGGGAGAACACAGACTCTCAGGTTGCACTTTGCAATGATCAATTCTCTGGGTCAACTTGGTAATGGTGCCCGGATATTTGGTCAAATACCAGTCCAGCTGTGAAAGCGTTTTTAGGTATGATTAACATTTAAATCAGCAGACTTTAGGTAAAGCAGATTACTCTCCATAATGTGGATATGGAGAGTATACTGAATTACTCTCATCTGAAAAACTGAAGGCTTTAAGAGAAAAAGACTGAGGTCCCCAAGAAGAAGAAATCCTGCCCTCAGACCTGCCTTCAGACTCAAGCTACAACATCAGTCTTTCCTGGATTACCAGCCTGCTGGCCCACCCTGCAGTCTCCACAATCACGTGAGCCAGTTCCTTAAAAGAGTATATCTCCATATATATATGCACATGTATACACACACACGTACCCTATTGGTTTTGTTTGTCTGAAGAACCCTAATACCACTCCCCAGAAATCCCTTTAGCAAACTCCTACCCATCCATTTTCATATGTGACCAGGCGGAGGCCTGCTTGGCAGGCAGACCTTGGTATCTTAGACCCTGAGCACCCTGCAGTGTGAACGTGACTGTGGGTCCTTGAGCAGCACTTCCTTTTCTCCCCAGTGTTTTAATTAAATTATTAATCAATTATTTTTTTCTGTGTAGACGCTACTACACTATAGACACTTAGGTTCCTCCCATATATTTTGGCTTTTGTGAATAATGCCTCAATAAACACAGAAGCGCAGGTATCTCTTAAAGATCCTGTTTTCATTTCCTTTGAAATGAAATGCTGGATCACCTCATGGTTCTATTTGTAACTTTTTGAGAAAACCTCCATACAGTTTTCCAAAGTGGCTGCACCACTCTACATTCTCATCAACAGCACATTTGGATACATTTTCTCTACACTCTCATCAACATTCTAAGAAGTGTGAGGTTATATTTTTAAATTTTGATGACGTTGTAGTTTTGATTTGCATTTCCCTGATGATTAATGACGATTGTTGTTGTTTAGTCACTAATTCTTATTTCACTCTTTTGCATCCTCATGGACTATAACCCACCAGGCTCCTTTGTCCATGGGATTTCCCAGGCAAAAATATTGGGAGTGAGTTGCCACTTCCTTTTCCAAGAGATCTTCTCAACCCACGGATAGAACCAGCGTCACTTGTGGCTTCTGCATTAGCAGGCGGATTCTTTACCGCTGAGCCATCAGGGAAGCCCCTTAATGATCAGAATCATTTAATTTTCCTGTTGGCCATTTGTGGAACTCATTGGAAAAGTATCTATTCAATTCCTCTATTTCTTAAATAGGTTGTTATGTGTTCTCTTTTTCTACTACTGAATTGTGACTTCTGCACATATTTTGGTATTAACCTCTTACGAGATATGTGATTTGCAAATATTTTTCCCCTTCCATAGGTTGTCTTTCCATTTTGTTGATGATTTCTTTTGCTGTACAGAAGCTTGTTAGTTCGATATAGTCCCATTTGCTTATTTTCCCTTTTGTTGCCTTTGTTTTGGTGTCAAACCCAAAAATTATTGCTACAAGGTGCTTACCTTCTATGCTTTTTTTTCTAGGAATTTTATAGTTTCATGTCTTAAATTTAATTCTTTAATCTATTTTGAATTGATTTTTGTGGAGGTATAAGACAGGAGTCCAGCTTCATTATTTAACATGTGGCTGTGGCTTTTTCAACACAATTTATTGAATAGATTGTCTTTTCCTTATAATATGTTCTTGGCTCCTTTATTATAAATTAACTGACCATATAAGTGTGGGTTTATTTCTGGACTCACGTTCCACTGATCTATGTGTCTGTTTTTATGCCAATGTTATCCTAATTTGATAACCATAGCTTTGCAATAGTTCAAAACTAGGAAGCATGATAGCTCCAGATTTGTTCTTCTTTCTTGAGTCTGATTTGGTTGTTTCAGGTCTTTCACGGTTTCATATAAATTTTAGGGTTGTTTTTTCTATTTGTGCAAAATGTCATAAAATTTTGATAAAGATTACATTGAATCTATAGACTGTTTGAACAGTATGGATATTTTAACAAGATTAAGTCTTTCAACACAGGAGCACTGAGTATGCTTTCATTTAATTATATTACTCAATTTCCTTCATCAAAGTCATGTAGTTTTTCATGTACAGATCTTTCACCTCCTTTGTTAAGTTTATTCCTAAGTATTTTATTATTTTTGAAGCTATTGTAAATGGGATCATTGTCTTAATTACTCCTCTGAAAGCTCATTGTTAGCATATAAAAATGCAACAGATTTCTATATATGAATTTTATACCCTGAAACTTTACTGAATTCATTTTATTAGTTATAATAGTTTTTTGGTTGTATCTTCAGGATCTTCTAAATATCATATCATGCCATTGGCAAACATTAAGTTTCACTTCTTCCTTTCCAATTTGAATGCCTTTTTTTCTTGTCTGATTTCTGTGGCTAAGACTTCTAATATTATATTGAATAAAAGTGCCAAGAGTTGGTGTGGACTCCTTTGGGTTTGCTTGTTTGGGATTCTCTTTGCTTTCTGTACCTGGAGTCTGCTTTCTTTTCCAGGTTAAGAAAATTTTCAGGTATTATTTCTTCAAGTAATTCTCTGTCCCTTTCTCCCTCTCTCTTTTCCTTCTGGATACCAATATCAGTACACAGGATGTTATTCCCTATGATGCCAATATTAGTACACAGGATGTTGTTCTAGGAGTCTCTTAAACTAGCCTCATTATTTAAAATTCCTTTTTCTCTTTTCTGCTCAGCTTGGGTGATCTCCATTACTCTGTCTTCCAGTTCACTGGTCCATTCTCTATTATCTAATCTACTGTTGATTCTTTCTGGCATACTTTTTGTTTCAGTCATTGTATTCTTCAGCTTGGCTTGGCTCTCCTTTATATTTTCTTACTCTTTGTTAAAATTATCACTGTGTTCATCAATTCTCCCAAGTTCAGCGAGCATCTTTTTTTTTGTATAATACATCCTTGAGCCTATTTTACATTCAATAGTTTATATCTTCCATTTATTCACCCCTATATTGCCCTCCCCACCCACTGGTAACCATTAGTTTATTCCCTAGATCTGTCAGTCCATCTTTTGGTTATATTTACTAGCTTGTTGCATTTTTTAGGTTTCACATATAAATGATATCATACACTATATGTCTTTCTCTGTCTGACTTATTTCACTTCAGCACAATGCCCTCCAAGTCCATCCACATTGTTGCAAATGGCAAAGTTTTGTCCCTTTCTATGGCTGAGTAGTATTCCATTGTGAGCATGTATCTTTATCCATTCATCTGTTGATGGGTATTTAGGTTGCTTCCATACCATGGATGTTGTAAATGATGCTGCTATGAACTTTGGGGTACATGTGTCTTTTTGAATTAGTGGTTGTTTTATTTATTTATTTATTTATTTTTGGATATAAGCGCAGGAGTGGAATGGTAATTCTGTTTTTAGTTTTTCATTGAGCATCTTTATGATACTTTAATTAACTTGAGTTCTTTATCAGGTAGATCACTTATCTTCATTTCATTCAGTTCTTTTTCTCAGGTTTTGCCTTATTCATCTGTTTGGAACATATTGCTCTGTCTTCTCATTTTGCCCAATTCTCTGTGTTCATTTCTATGTATTAGGTAGGTTGGTTACATTTTCCAATCTTGGAAAAGTGGCCTTAAATGGGAGATATCCTATGGGGTCCAGTAACTGCCCTCTGGTCACCGCAGTTATATGCTCTAGGAGTACCACCTTATGCGGGTTGTGTGGGCCCCTCTGTTGTGGCAGGGCTGAATACTGTGGGCATGCTGGCAAGTGGGGCTGGTCCCCAGCCTGGTTGGAGGCTGCTGGGCCACTGGTGGACAGGGCCAGGTCCTGGCACAGATGGCTGCATTCCCTGAGGGGGCCTGGGGCTGATGCCTGACTACTGGTAGGAGGGTACCTGTCCCAGGGCAGCTAGCTAAATGCCCCAAAGGGGCCTGGGGCTCATTTTGGCCCACTAAGGGGTTGTAAGTCCCCAGCTAGAAGGAGGATTCAAAAACGGTGCTTGTCAGCACCGGAGTGATAGAACAAGTTCCTAAAAACAGCTGCTGCCAGCACCTGTATTCCCAGGGAGAATCCCAGTTGCCTCATGCCTTGCTAGGAGGATCTCTAAGATAAGCAAGCAGTTCTGACCTAGGCTCCTTTCGAATTACTGCCTCTGTGCTGCCTCAGTGTGTGGGATTTTGCATGTGCCCTTTAAGAGCAGAGTCTCTTTTCTATAGGCCTCCAGCTCTCCCATCAGAAGTCCTACTGGCCTTCAAACCAGACATTCTGAGAGCTTGTCTTCCTGATGTAGAACAACCCCTAAAGCCTTTCTTTTTCCTCAATATTAGGTGTTTAATACTACAGACTTTCCTCTTAGAACTGCTTCTGTTGCATCCCATAGGTTTTGATATATTGTATTTCCATTTTCATTGGTCTCAAGATTTTTTATTTCTCTTTTGATTTCTTCTTTGACCCACTGGTTTTTCAGTAGTATGTTGTTTAATCTCCCCATGTTTGTGAATTTTCTTGTTGTTTCTTAGAGCTGATTTCTAATTCATACCATCATGGTGAAAAATTTGCTTTATATGATTTTAATCTTTTAAAATTTATTAAGATATGATCTCTCTTGGAGAATGTTCCATGAGCACTTGTGAAGACTGTGTATTCTGCTGCTGTTGAATGGCAAATTCTCTGATAAATTATTTAAGCCCACCAAGTCTACCATGTGGGGTTTCCCTGGTGGCTCAGTGATAAAGTCTCTCCCCAAGGCAGCTGATTCCTGGCCTGGTAAGATCCCCTGGAGAAGGAAATGGCAACCCAGTCCAGCATTCTTGCCTGGAGAACCCCATGGATAGAGGAGCCTGGTGGGCTACAGTCCATGGACTTGTAGAGTCGGACATAACTTAGCAACTGAACAATAACAACAACAGTCCAACAGGTAGTTTAAATCCAGTGTTTCAAAGCTGCACTTCCCAAGGGTCTCATCCTGATATCAATTGTGTCTACTGACTGTCATTCATGAGGTTTTATCTATGGGAATCCTTTGTAACCATGGTTGAATATTCATCCATGTAACAGGTCTTATTTTTGCTTCTGTCAGAAACTCCAGGAGCATCACCAACTTGTTGCTACTTTTTATTACAGATGCTTCCACTTGGTAACTCTCGAAAGAGCAAGGAGGATAAATTCAAACCACAGACCTATTAAGTGTCCCCCCTGGGTGATTGCAGCCATGAAATTAAAAGATGCTTACTCCTTGGAAGGAAAGTTATGACCAACCTAGATAGCATATTAAAAAGCACAGACATTACTTTGCCAACAAAGGTCCGTCAAGTCAAGGCTATGGTTTTTCCAGTGGTCATGTATGGATACGAGAGTTGGACTGTGAAGAAAGCTGAACGCCAAAGAATTGATGCTTTTGAACTGTGGTGTTGGAGAAGACTCTTGAGAGTCCCTTGGACTGCAAGGAGATCCAACCAGTCCATTCTAAAGGAGATCAGTCCTGGGTGTTCTTTGGAGGGAATGATGTTAAAGCTGAAACTTCAGTACTTTGGCCACCTCATGCAAGGAGTTGACTCATTGGAAAAGACCCTGNTGGGGAGACCTCGGGGTGAGGGCATGCAGGTGCCCTAGGGAGAGGATGCTGTCACCCTGCAGGGAACACCTGGCATCTTAGCTCCCATCCCATCACCCTGGAGCTGGGGTCCCCAAAATGTCACTTTCCACTCCCCAGCTACATGCTAAAGGTCAGATTTCTGGGCCCCCATCCCGACAAACCACATCAGTCTCTGAGACGGACTGGGGACCTTCTTTGTGGCAGGCTTCCCAAGGATCATCCTGCTCCCTAAACATAGAGAATCGCTGTTCAGAAAGCACAGAGCCCAGGGCCAAAATCTGGTGGGGCTGCGGGAGGGGAGGGGAGAGACCCTGCTAGAAAAGCCGGGAGAAACCTGCAGAACTGGGTTCTGAGGGAACACAGGGGCTGCTTTTATTGAGTCCAGGCAGCTGTCCTACTGTGTCCCTGACCTGCCTGCTTCCTCTGGAGCTGTACCCTGAAAGCTGCCCCTCCCCCAACCCACCCAGAGCCTTGCAGGGAGGGCTCCTGGGGACTCTAAGAACTCAGCAAAGCAATAACTTCCTCTTCGGAGCACAGGCTTTGGGAGTCCGCTTGGCAGCTTCACCAGCTCATTCATTTTATTTATTTTATTTCATAAAGCTACAGATAGGGCTTCCTATGCAAATGACTCCCAGATGAGATGCAAATTGAGATTCAGAGCCAAGAACCACCATGGACTTTTTTCCTTTCTTTCTTTTCTTTTTTAATTGCAAGAGCACTGCAGCACCTCCTACCTGGTCTTCTGCTTCTGCTCAGAGGCCTTTTATATGTGCTTTCCATGGACAGCCGCTGGCAAGGCACTGCTCCCTCCTGCCAGGCATCGGTTCTGAGCTTGCCACGGAGAGCTGGCTAACTGCACTCCAGTAGGGGGCCTGGGTGGTGAGCAAGCCTGGGGGCCCTGCCAGGGTGAAAAGGCACCACCCCCTCTCCACTGAAACTCTCTACCCTTCCTTGTCTGCACATTAGGCAAATCCAACACAGGTTATATTACAAGGATGCCTCTGTGCTAAACGTATATACTGCAAAAACCTTGACTGCCCAGTATTTCTCTGAGCCCTAAAGATCCATGTTCAAATGCTGGTACAATGACTCACCAGTTGTGTGACTCTGAACAAACCACTTAATTTGTCTGAACTTCTATTTCCTCATCTATGATGAGGGTAACAATGCCTGCTTCTTGCCTTGGCAAAGATTACATGGAATAATTCATCTAAAGTACTCACTACAAAATGGCTGATCAATAGGTTATTATATTATTCTAATAAAATAGTATATGGAGTACTTCACTTTGAGGAGCTTGTGCTCCAAACATGATAACAGTTGCACTCAAGAATAAAATACCTATGAATAAATTTAACCAAGAGGTGAGAGACCTGTACACAGAAAATTTTAAGACATTGAAAGAAATTGAAGAAGACATGAAGAAATGGAAAGATATGCCATGGTTATGTCTGCAGCACCTAAAGCAATCTACAGTCAATGGCAACTCCTATCAAAATCCCAATGATGTTTTTCACAGAAATAGAACAAAAAAATCCTAAAACTTGTTTGGAATCACAAAAGACCCCAAATAGCCAAAGCAATCCCAAGAAAAAAGAAAAAAAAAAACTGGAGACATCACACGCCCTGGTTTCAAATTATACTACAAAGCTCTAATAGTCAAAATAGCATGATATTGGCAGAAGAAAAAAAAAGGCACAGAGATCAATGCAATAGAATAAAGAACTCAGAAATAAACGTAGATATAATTTACAACAAATAAGCCAAGAATATACAATAGAGAAAGGAAAGACTCTCCAATAAATGGTATTGGGAAGACTGGACAGCCACATGCAAAAGAATGAAACCAGACCACTATCTCATACCATACACAAAAATTAACTCAAAATGGATTGAAGAATTGAATATAAAACCTGAAACCACAAAACTCCTAGAAGAAAACATAGATGGCACATTCTTTGACATTGATGTTAGCAATAACTTTTCAGATCTGTTTCATCAGGAAGGGAAACAAAAGCAAAAATAAACAAATGGCACTACATCAAACTAAAGAGTTCCTATTCAGCAAAGGAAACCAGCAACGACACACACAAAAAATTGCCTACCAAACAGAAGACATTTGCAAATCATATACCCGATAAACAGTAAAAGTGCCCAGGAAAGAGAAGCATGTTGGTCTAGGAGAGTCCTAAGACTTGAATTCTACAGGGTCTGCTGCTAGGCAAACTTGGAAAGGTGATGCTAGGGGGTCAGTTTCTCTTTAATGAAATAAGAATCTGGGACCAATTTCTAGTGGTAATCATGGAAGGCGTGACAGAGGAATCAGGTTTGGGGTCCTACTGGGAATGATGAGTAAGAATGAGGGGAAGGGGAGGGAATTCAAAAGGAGGAGAGAGCCAGATGCAAACACAGGGCCAGGAAAAGATGAGGCACGTTTCATTCACTCATCTGCCATTCTCTTCACCAACTATTCATCACTCTCCTGTATGCAGATGCTCTCCAGACACAGGGTTCCCAGCCACGAGGTCCCCAATGCATGAGGGGAGAAGAGGCGGACATGGAACCTGTGGATTCTGGTGCCACTATATATCAGTCTGCCCAGGACACGTATACCCCTCTCCCTTACTCCCCACAGATGCTGGGGCCGGCTTCTATCAAGGACAGGCTTAAAGGAGATAAATAAAAGCAGGGAGAAAATGAGGTGCAAGAAGAAGACAGAATCAATTATTCCAAGCAAATTAAAAGTGCTCGGCAGGGGGTGGCAGGAGACGTAAGGAAGAAGGTGGAGGCTGGGGTGGTTTCCAGTGGGCTCGACAGCCACACACTTGAGGAGACCCAGGAGCGAGGAGGCCTCCTGTCAGCCGCTTCGCTTCCCCGAGACCACCTTCGGAGACACACACACACCCCAACAGGCTTTGGAGGTGAATGGAGAGGAGTCTGGTCCTCAGAACAGCATCACACTCCCCGATGGTGCTTCTTAGAGAGGATATTGAATTACAATAATTCAGAAAGATGCCTTGCTCGGAGTAGCAGTGATAAACTTAATTAAACCATTTAGTTACTGGATCAGGAGCTTGGGTTACCAACTGCCAAGTTCACGCATCATGTTAAGGTTTCAAGCTCACATGGCCCTCACCCTGGGGCTTAACATGAAAAGCATACTTGGAGGGTGAAGGGTTTGAGAATTGGGGTGTGTGTGTGTGTGTCTGTGTCTGTGTCTGTGTGTCTGTGTCTGTGTAGAATGATTCTGTACCAAGCTTTGTGCCCACTTCTGGAAATGGTGATAAAATTCTGATTAAATTATCTGACAATAATGTTTGCAATATTAACCACAATACTAAAAATATTAACAGTAATAGTGGGCTGTGCTCAAAATAAATCACTAAACCAAAGGAACACAGGAACGGTGTACAGCATTCGGAGTCTTGGCAGCCTAATTTCTAGCCCCTGTCATGCCTCCCCCCCTACCCCATATTGTTCTGAATACTGCTAAAGCAATTTCTAAAGCTTTGCTATTTGTCTGAGTCTCTCACAAGCCTCAAACCACCTTATCACTCTTGACTCTACATCTAGGTAATCCGTTTATGGGCTTTGGGACTTTTTCCATCATTTCCTGGCCTCCTTCCAGACATCTTCACCACCTCAAACACCGACTCCGTTTGTTACAAACCCTCGAGAGGGAGGAACCCATGGCAAGTCTAGACAGGCCGGGGATGCCTGGGGATCACTCAGAATGGAGGCTGCCTGGGGCCTGTTAGAACGTGCAGTTCATCAACTTCCAACTACTGTGAACCAACGACCAGCAGATTAATAGGATGTGCTGAGGAAGAGCCGCCCGCTCACCCACTAATTGCTTGTTTATGTAACTGATGAGCATGGCACTCATTAGGGGTTGTTAGCACATCAAGGCGGTGTCTGCTGATACTGGGAAAGGCCTGAGGTTTGCGGATCTTGGTTGTCAGCAGGCACACTAGCTACTTCTGGGGTGCTCTACTCCCACAGAACTGCCATGGATCGAGAGTTTACAGTTTCAGGCATATGACCTCACGTAATTCCATAGCAAGCCTGCGAGGAAGGGAGTATCATCCCTGTTTTAGAACTGAGGAAACCCTGGGTCCGAGACACTGAGTGATTTACATAAGGTCACCCAGCTCATCCATGGTAAGCTCCACAGCGTCAACCGCTCTGCTGAACAGTCCCCACCTCCAACACCCGCCTTCATACACAGTGATGTCATGAATGCAAGTGCTGTCTGCATCTTTCGTGCAATTTATTGAACACTCTATGCTGTGTGCTAAGTCGCTTCAGTAGTGTCCGACTCTTTGTGACACCATGGACGGTAGCCCGCCAGGCTCCTCTGTCCATGGGATTCTCCAGGCAAGAAAACTGCAGTGAGTTGCCATGCCTTCCTCCAGGGGCTGTTGTCTGCATTTGAAATTCCAGAGTGAAGGGCTAAGAGTTGCGAAAACCCATGTTCTGCTGCCTCTCCGCTGAGGAATCTGGGATCCCGGATGATGCCAGAGACCTTTCCATCTGATGCTTTCGACTCCTAACTATTTCTTGATTTCTAATGGAAACTTCAATCCACGCGTTGGGTAAGTGTGAGCTCCCCCTCCTCCCGCCCCGTCTGCTATCTAGGACAGCTCTTTGCTCCTGAGGTAGTCTTTATGCCAGCACCCGTGTTCTCTGTCCCTGGTCTCTGAGGGCACAAAGCCCTCCCCTCCTGGCCAAGACAGGGGTTTCGAAGAAGGAGCAGTTTGCTCTTCTCATCTGGCTCCCATGACTTCTGTATGTATCTATCTACCTACCTGCCTACCGGACCTGCTAACCTACCTACCTCTCTAAATGTCATGTCTGTCTTACCTACCTGTTTCACTTCAGTTCAGTTCAGTTCAGTCGCTCAGTGGTATCCAACTCTTTGCGACCCCATGAATCGCAGCACGCCAGGCCTCCATGTCCATCACCAACTCCCGGAATCTACCCAAACTCATGTCCCTCGAGTCGGTGATGCCATCCAGCCATCTCATCCTCTGTCGTCCCCTTCTCCTCCTGCCCTCAATCCCTCCCAGCATCAGGGTCTTTTCCAATGAGTCAACTCTTCCCATGAGGTGGCCAAAGTATTGGAGTTTCAGCTTCAGCATCATTCCTTCCAATGAACACCCAGTTCTGATCTCCTTTAGGATGGACTGGTTGGATCTCTTTGCAGTTCAAGGGACTCTCAAGAGTCTTCTCCAACACCACAATTCAAAAGCATCAATTCTTTGGCAGTCAGCTTTCTTCACAGTCCAACTTTCATATCCATACATGACCACTGGAAAAACCATAGCCTTGACGAGACGGACCTTTGTTGGCAAAGTAATGTCTGCTTTTTAATATTCTATCTAGGTTAGTCATAACTTT
>SJYV01023145.1:530509-594310 GCA_006410875.1 Neotragus pygmaeus
TTTCCACTGTTTCCCTATTTATTTCCCATGAAATGATGGTACCAGATGCCATGATCTTCGTTTTATGAATGTTGAGTTTTAAGCCAACTTTTTTGCTCTCCTCTTTCACTGTCATCAAGAGGCTCTTTAGCTCCTTTTCACTTTCTGCCATAAGGGTGGTGTCATCTGCATATCTGAGGTTATTCACATTTCTCCTGGCAATCTTGATTCCAGCTTGTGCTTCTTCCAGCCCAGCATTTCTCATGATGTACTCTGCATATAAGTTAGATAAGCAGGGTGACAATACACAGCCTTGATGTACTCCTTTTCCTATTTGAAACCAGTCTGTTGTTCCATGTCCAGTTCTAACTGTTGCTTCCTGATCTGCATATAGGTTTCTCAAGAGGCAGGTCAGGTGATCTGGTATTCCCATCTCTTGAAGAATTTTCCACAGTTTATTATGATCCACACAGTCAAAGGCTTTGGCGTAGTCAATAAAGCAGAAATAGATGTTTTTCTGGAACTCTCTTGCTTTTTCAATGATCCAGCAGATGTTGGCAATTTGACCTCTGTTTCCTCTGCCTTTTCTAAAACCTACCCCTGTCTAATTATATATCATACCTATTTACCTGTCTTACACTTTGTCTAAAAATCAGCAGATCACCTCTGCTTAGGTGTACCAAATCAGATGGCTGCTCTCTGGCAAAAGATGCTATTGATCACAACTTTGAGTCCCTTACACAATTGTGTTTCCTTCAAAGTTCCAGAAGGAGAACCTCTGACTTAGAGAGGTTTCATGACTTCCCAAGATCAAATGGCAAAGTTGAGAAAACACATACCTGTTTTTTAGGTCCTAGGACTCTGAGCACTGTGGTGAAGGCTGGGGGAGGTGGGGGAACACTCTGATCATTTTAAATAAACCTCAGATTCATTATTAATAAAGACACTAATATTTAAGTACTGCTTTCTACTTTACAAAGTAATATTACAAGAATTATGATATTTAGTCCTTATTAAAACTGTGTATGCTGTGTGTGTGGAGAAGGCAGTGGCACCCCACTCCAGTACTCTTGCCTCCCACTCCAGTGTTCTTGCCTGGAGAATCCCAGGGCCGGAGGGGCCTGGTGGGCTGCCATCTATGGGGGTTGCACAGAGTCAGACATGACTGACCTGACTTAGCAGCAGCAGCATCATGGTGTGTGTGACAGTCCCCATTTCACCCAGGATGGGGTTAAAAACTGCACCCAAGTCTTGAGTGCATCAGTAGCAGAACTGAGGTCCCAGTGCTGGCCTTCACCAGCAAGTCCCCAAGTGCCTTATGCATCCTCAGTGTCCATGGTATCTGTTATCATCACCAGCAGAGGTAGCAAAGGGGTTATCATTACCCTGGAAACCCTCCCAGGTCACACCTCTGACATCATTAGTGGGGACAGGGCTTAACATCCCATGTTCACAACCAGTTCCATCCCCTTCTCAACCTTTGTCATCACCCTTAAATAAGCAAACACACCGATTCCAGAAAGATCTTTCATAATGTTGCCCACCTGTTTGACAACATAATAATCCATTTGATCTCTGAGGCAGATCTTATTTTTCAAGGTCAATACTGTTCAGTTGATTCTAACTTAAAATGTTCACACCCTCTGATCCGAATCTTTCGCTTTGAGGTATTACTCTCCAGAAACACTCTTACAAGTGTGCCAAGACTCTGGCACAAGGATGGTAACAACCCACATGTCCATCAAAAGGAGCACACTGACTTAAATGATGGATAGTCACACAAGGGAGAAGGCCTCCACTTTTAAAAAGTAGGCAGATTTATACAAACTCACATAGAAAGCTGTTCACAATATAGTGAAAAGGGCCAATTCCAATAGGGTATGTATAGAATGATCCCCTGATTTCTTTTTAAAGAAAAAAATGTATAGATTTTGATAGAAAAAAACTCCAAAGGAATGGTCTTCCATGGTGGTTAACTTGGCAGGTAGGATAGAGGGAAATTTCAGGAGTAGTGAGTAAACTTCCCACAAGATGCGCAGTGCATCCTGGCAGGATTTGTCCCTCTGTCTCCACTGTTTTCTCTCCAGCTTGACCAAGGAAAGAAGCTTGAGTTTCCCCCTCTCCCACAGTCATATTTGGGCATCAGTAAAGATGCAGTGGGGAAGGTCACTCCCATTTACATCCCGACTCAATTCCCTTTAGTCACCAAGTCCCATCAGATTCAGAATGAAATCAAATTATAAAACTGAAACACAAATTTATTTACCACCAGGCTAGAGTTGGGCCATTTTTTTCTATCAATTTCCTAGCCCAGAAATTACCTTTTAAATGGATAATGATGATTCTGAGGGTCCAGTTATTGCCTTGAAACCTCACATTTTTATATATCCAATGCTGTTCTCTTATATAAATAATGGTTATTATTGCAAAGTGATTTTTTTCCCCTGCACTTCCAAAGTGTTCCTTCAGGAGATGGCAAGAAAATGGATTCCATTAATATTCCACTTAGAATGGTTGCCTTTCCCAGCACTAACTTCCACATAAATCTCCTTTGAGTCTTTTATACAAACGCCATCCCTTCCCCCCTGCACTGCCCCACACCCTTCACCCATTTCTCCTCCGCCTCTCTCATCTCCTCTTCCCCAGAAAGAGACTCTCCATCTTCTGACTGGCTAGTCAGTGCCTGTGATGATGCCGCCACCTGCTTTGCCCAGGTCCTGGCACAGGGTAAACGTGGCTGACATCATTCTTGTCAATGTTTACAACCTGCTCTCCCTCCATGAGCCAGGGAACAAGCCTTTTGCATTCCCTTACCAACTATTTAGTACTGATTAAAACCCCCAAGTAAAAGGCATCAGCCACAAAAAGCCCAGCAGACGGACATGAGCTGGGCCGGTGGTGTCCTGGATACTGGTGTGCTGAGCATCCGGGCTCGGTGTGGGGGCAGAAGGGAGGAGGCCGGAGCCCCACAGCTTCCTGCGTATCCCCAGTCTCTGCGGAGCTGGATGGAGCTGGGTGGCAGCAGACACCCAACAGCCTCATTAATGCTCCCATCAGCCCCACTCGCACTGCAAACTGTGTAGGTTGTTGTTATTAGGAAGCATTTATAAAAGACTCCGTCATGGCAAAGTGCTTGACAGTCATTTCACGGGAGAGACCGGGGTACGGGAGAATCAGACTCCGTGCTGTCGCAGACACTAATCTCTCGAGTGTTGTTGAGCACCTTCAAGGACCAATCTTGTCATTCTGTCCAGTAGCCGGAGATCCGGGCTGCCCTCCATACACCCCTGACGCCGGCCTTGCTGGACCGAGTCTTGACAGTGAAGACACAAGCTCACGCCTAAAGAGCGTGCATCCCCAGTAAACCGTCTCACCCTACTGCAAGCTGGAAAGGCAGTCAGGGCAGATCTGACTGCTCCCATTTTGTAAATGGAACAATTGAGGCTCAAGGAGGTTGGCTGCCTCGTTCAAGGTTGCAGAGCTTGTTGGTCAGATAAACATTTATTGGTTCTGCACCTCATACCGTGTCCTCTGACACATCATCTTTGCAACAGGAAATGGCCGAGCTAGGATGAGAGCCCAACCCTTTTTTTTCTGAAGTTTCTTTTCTTTCTTTTTTCAAGCATTTTTAAATCGGAGGGTAACTGCTTTACAATGTTAGGCTGGTTTCTGCCGTATCACAGTGGGAGTCAGTCGTAATTATCTATGAATCTCCTCCCTCTTGAGCGTCCCTCACAGTCACAGTCCCACCACTCTAGGGCATCACAGAGCACCAGGCTGAGCTGCCTGCGCTATACAGCAGCTTCCCACTAGCTATCTGTTTTACACATGAGAGTGTATATATGGCCATGCTACTTTCTCAATTCAGCCTACCCTCTCCTTCCTCCACTGTGTCTACAAGTTCGTTCTCTGCATCTGCCTTATGCAGATTCAAAGATTCTAGGACAGCCGATGTTTTCTCAGTTCCTGAAATGAGATCTGTCTACAGGTTCCTGAATCAGACTTGCTCCTCTGTGCGCCCAAGCAGTTCACACACGCTCCTACTGCTGCTCCTGCCCTTGGGCGTTGCACATTTACAGAACCAGTCTCCTCTGAGCCCAAGAACTCCCCCAGAGGAAGGGCTGCTTCTGACTCCCCTCTGAAGCCCCAGCATCCACCACGATGCTCGGTGGAGTTCAGCGGGTTCTGGCTGTTTGAATGAACAAATGAATGGAGAGCAAGTCAATGAGTGCCTGTTGACATGAGTATGTGTGTATGTGTGAGCAGATGCATGTACACTGATGGCCATAGGAACAGAGGAGTTTTCTGTCTGATCTGAAAGGTTAAGCTCCCCTTTGTGGCATTCACATGAACAGAAAGTCCCCCTAGAAGAAAATCTGCATGTTTATTCTTTGCAGAAAGTCAGGATGGCACCATGGTTAAGAATACACAGCTGTTCTACCACCTTTTAGCTGTGAAACCTAGGGCCAGTTTCCAATCTTCTCTAAATCTCCAAATTCCTCAAATTGTAAATAGGGGTGCTGTGACTGGTAGATGATGTAATGCATGCAGATGCTTTGAAGCAGGGGTCCCCAACCTCCAGGCTGTGGACTGGTACCTCCTGTCAGATCAGTGGAGGCACTAAATTAGAAATAAACTGCACAATAAATGTACTGAGCTTGAATCATCTCAAAACCATTTCCTGCCCCCCGGTCTCATGGGAAAATCGTCTATCATGAAACCAGTCCCTAGTGCCAAAAATGTTGGGGACTGCTGCTCTGAAGGACCCCCAGCATCTCATCTCAATGGTAGGAACTGTACTGGGAGGGGAGCTCAGCAGGTGGTTCTGGAGCACTTAACAGAGACTTGCCCCAGGGCATGTACCTGGGCCTGTGCCCCCACACACCACCTGTGGTCTCTGAGGCCCCACCTCCCTCAGATGCTTAGGTCCCTGGCCCAGTTGGCAGACCCAGAAACACAGGTGGAACAGTATCAGGATCCTCAGGGCAGTCCCAGCCCTAGAGTTCATAGAAAACCAAAGGAAGATGGCATGTCCATGGAAAGGTCAGGGTGACATGAGATAGTCCATAATCCAAACATTTTGCAGAGCACAGGGCCAGGAGGAGGGGGGGGCCCCGGTACTTTACAGATGCACTGAGGTTCTCACAGTCAAGGGCCGGCAGATGGGCAGGAGGGACGCTCACAGTGCTCCCATCCCTCGCCAGTCACTCAGCTCCATGGGGACACAGTGGCTGAGATGATCTCCTCTGGGCCCTCCCAGAGAGGCCAGGATCCCAGGCAGATCCCCAAGATGGCTATGGTGATCCCAGGCCACCAGGGAATGTTGGATCACTTCCTTGGAAGGCCACTCGCCCTCTCCCTGTGTGGGTGTAGTGCACGGTGGGCCATGATGATCTCTCCCAGCTGAGGCAGGGCCAAGCTATGAGGCAGCTATGGACTCTGTGGGATCAGCAGGACCCTATGGGGATGGCCCAGTCCCAACCCTTGCTCTAGCTGGAGCCTCAGTCACTCCTGTGTGTTGGAGGGGAGGCAGGAGCTCAGAGCTACTTCTATGATGACAGGCATGTTGTGATTGTCCCTGGTCCCCTTGAACTTCCAGTTAAAGATTGGAAGCACCTACGTGGACAGCATACGACTTTGCCAGTGGCCTAACTACAACCCACTACTATGAAAGTCTGAAAGCCTATTGCCAAACTGTATCCAACCCTTTGAAATCCCATGGACTGCAGTATGCTAGGCTCTTCTGTCCATGGGATTCTCCAGGCAAGCATACTGGAGTGGGGTGCCATTTCCTCCTCCAGGGAATCTTTCTGACCCAGGACTCAAACCTGCATCTCCTACATAGCAGGTGGATTCCTTAGCAGTGGGCCACCAGGAAATCTAACTACAACGCACTATTATACTCAGTTATAAGAGGCTGTAGATTCTAGAGTCCAGCCAGGCTGAGGCATTTTATTAAAATAAAGGAGAAGAAAGAACAAGCTACACCTCCATGATGCCAGATATTGGGTTGGATTTGCACAAGCTCAGCTAATCATCCATGTAGTCCAGATCTCAAGCTGTTCAATGTCATGCAAACCAGCCATCTGCATTTACCAACTGCAGGCTTTGGCCACCAGATGGGCTGTCCTAGTGGACAAGGCTGGAGCACATGTGAGGTCAATTGGCTGGAGCACAGTCCTACAACACGGGTCCTGGGTCTGGGCTATGTGCAATCCTGATAGTGTAATTCTGTTTACAGCCACAAAAGTCACCTTTAGTTTAGGCCAGGACCCTAGATATTAGACAGGCATGTAATTGGGCCAGTTCAGGGTAAATGCATCACAGATGCTAGAAAACAATCACATATGTGTAACTGATGCTAAGCACTGTTGCCTGAGGACAGAGGGATATTAACAGAGAGAGAGAAAAAAAAAGAGGAAAAGAGTTTCATTGTCTATTTCGTCCTCCAAAATAACCCACAAAGCAATGTAGAATTTTAGCTCTAACACATATGTATCAGATGACTGAACACTTTGTCTCAGAGAAAAATATAATATGGAAAAAAAAAAAAACCTCCAGAGGCAGTAGAAAAGGATTTCTTTCCTATTGGCTCTACACAACCATCACTGGGGTCCCTTGCATCTCACAGCTTCCTGGGCAGTACACATTTGCAGGATATGGAGCAAGACTAGGAGGAGGCCAAGCTTAGTTTCGCAGAGCCTTAAACTCCCCAACAGCTGCTGCTGCTGCTGCTGCTGCTGCTGCTGCTGCTAAGTCGCTTCAGTCGTGTCCGACTCTGCACGACCCCATAGATGGCAGCCAACTAGGTTCCGCCGTCCCTGGGATTCTCCAGGCAAGAACACTGGAGTGGGTTGCCATTTCCTTCTCCAATGCAGGAAAGGGAAAAGGGAAAGTGAAGTCACTGAGTCGTGTCCAACTCTCAGCGACCCCATGGACTACAGCCTACCAGGCTCCTCCGCCCATGGGATTTTCCAGGCAAGAGTACTGGAGTGGGGTGCCATTGCCTTTTCCGAAACTCCCCAACAGAGAAGGTAATAAAGCAGACAGACAAATAGGAAACTTAAGAGACCAGATCAGCTAAAATTGGCCCCACCTGCATGGCAAGCCTGTTGTCAGCACTTTGAAGACACTAACCCATTGCACTCTGCAGCATCTCTATGAGGTGGGCATGAGGAAACTCAGGTCTGGCTCCTCCTCACTCTGCCCTCCTGCTGGGATGCCTCTGCTCGTGGGCAAGGTGGGTGTCTCCAGGATGGGGGG
The DNA here is from genome assembly GCA_006410875.1 of Neotragus pygmaeus. Lineage (NCBI taxonomy): Eukaryota > Metazoa > Chordata > Mammalia > Artiodactyla > Bovidae > Neotragus > Neotragus pygmaeus. The sequence continues at coordinate 537,752 of SJYV01023145.1, forward strand.
TCTGTAGCCTCAGTAAACAAACTAGAGTGGGTTGGGGAGACAGACAGAAGTAGATCAGGACTCCAAAGCTCCCTTCAAATTGCCAGACAGCTCCGAAGAGGGCACCCAGCCTGCTCTAAAGCTTCTCTGCTCCAACTTTTAGGCTTTGATCCTTGAATGAAAGAAGGGCTCTCTTGCTCCTGTCAGCATGTCTGAGCCAGCTTCCACTGGCTGTGTCTCCATGCAACCCCAGCCTGCGTGGTGTCCGGACCCTCCTGCTTCACCAGGATGAGAAAGGACCAGTTGTGGCCAGGCTTTGAAGAGAAGGCATGAACAAGACATGGGGAGAATCAATTCTCTCGGCTTTGCCAAAGCAGAGGGAGACAGAGATCAGTAGAACTGGCTGATGGTGCTTTGATCTGACTGGCATCCTCTCAACTGTTGGTTTTTGTTGTCCATAAGCCCAGTCACCCCTGCCCTTCAGGCCCTGCTCACCCTGCATGTGAAACACCAGCTGGCTACTGGCTGCCCGGTCGCCTCAGCAAACAGCACTGGTCGGAGCAGGGCAGAGGCCAGGGTAATGGATTTCAGCAGGACAGACTGTGTGGCTCATCTTCGGAGCAGAGTGCCCATGCCATAGGGCCGGGGAGGGTGCCCTTCCTGCCTGGCACTAAGACGGCTCAAGGGCTTTCCTGATCCATGCCTCAGCCCCACCCTCCTTTTTTTCAAGTTGCTAAGTTGTGTCGTATTCTGCCACCCCATGGACTGCCACATGCCAGGCTCCCCTGTCCTTCACTATCTTTCAGAGTTTGCTCAAATTCATGTCCACTGAGTTGGTGATGGTATCTCACCATCTCACCCTCTGTCCCCACCTTCTCCTTGTGCCTTCAATCTTTCCCGGCATCAAGGTCTTTTCCAGCGAGTCAGCTCTTTGAATCAGGTGGCTTTATAACACTTTACACCACTCCATATCTCCAGAAACCATTGTCTTTACTCAATCTCCATCCCACTGACCATGCTCACTTTAACCCACCCCATTGGGTTGGGTTTCATCTTCATCACTCCAACACAGCTTCTACCAAAGTCCTCAGTCATCTACACTGCACCAAGGACCATGAAGAATCTTCTGTCCTCCCTGAACTTAGTCTCTCAGAAGCATCAACCAGTGAAATCATTTACTCCACCTTGAAATACTTCCTTCTCTAAGGTCCCATCCTATCTCACTCATCTGTTTATTCATAGCTGTGATTTGTCTTCTTGCCTCAGTGGCTCAAACATCAAGATGCCCCTTGAAGACTGAGTCCTGAGCCATCTTCCCATCCATGTGCCTGCATGCTGAGTTGCTTCAGTCGTGTCTATCTCTTTGCGACCCAATGGACTGTGTACTCTGCCAGGCTCCACTGTCCATGGGATTCTCCAGGCAAGTACTGGGGTGGGTTGTCACTTCCTTCTCCAGGGGATCTTCCTGACCCAGGGATCAAGCCCGCATCTCTTATATCTCCTGCATTGGCAGGCAGGTTCTTTACCACTAATGCCACCTGGGAAGTCCCTTCCCATCTACACTCTCTTTCAAGTGACTTATCTTTCCAATGGCTTTAAATTCCAGCTATACATTCATAACTTTAAAATATTTTGTTACCCACTGATTGTAAAATAAAACATAGATGCTGAAAAACCACACAAAATAAATAGCTTGGGGGATGAACAACCTCATAATGACTACAGCCATACAACTTTGCAGGCACCCAGAAGGCCTACTGGTTCCCATCCCAACTGCAGTCCCAACCTCCCCTCCAAAGTAACCACTTTCCTGACTTTTATAGGAATCACTTCTTGTGTATTTTTTCTGCATTTAGGGCTTTATCACCCAAGTGCATTCCCAGATACTGTAGTTTAGTCTTGCCCATTTTGAGGAACTTTCTTAATTCTCTTTTAACTTACAAATTTCTCCTTTGACTCTTTCCTTTCCTTAAAGTACACCTGTTCCTTTACCTCGTGGAATTCCCCCACAGTCAGGATTCTGTTGCCTGCACATTCCTGGTACAGCTCAATACACTTTTCTGTCTCTTCATTCTTATAAATCAGCTGCTGGATCCAGAGACTTGGTCAAGTTCAGGTTCAAACCTTCAGCTGAGCCTATAATTGATACTATGTTCTTTCATCAGAAGGCACATAACGTCTGCTTTTTATTCTTTTTACAGTATTACCAACTATTGGTGCTCAGTGTCTAACATCTAGATCCCAGGTCCATTCATTCATTTAAGTTTTCACATATCAACCTGAATAATTGTATACAGAGATACTGCCCCTTATCTATTACTTTGTTACCCTGGGGCACAGTTCACATAGGAATGACAGGATAAATGCTAATTTCCTTCTATTTACATGGTTTTCAAGATAATTAGCTCCCTGTCATCCTGCAATGATGACCAATTAGTTAATATTTCACATGCCATTATGAACTCATGGATATAAATATATTAAATCCATGTTTAAATATAGGTTTCAATCCATTGCAGTTGTTATCCTTATTAAAGCTCAAATTGTCATCTTTGACCAGTGAGAATCTCTTTAAGTTAGCACCTAAGTACTTTGGACATGACTGCTCCAGGTGGTCTTTTTGTACATTTTTCTGCCTAAACCTGGGGTCAGCCATGTCTCCAAGAAGCCCTGGTTTCTTTCAGTGACAAATGGAATAGCACGACCATAATCTGGTGCATCTCTTGGTCATAGTCTCTAGGCCTTTCTTCAGTGAACAGAGATAGGGGGCAAAATGAAATATCTATTTATAGACAGAAATAACAAATATTATATATAAAATAAAATATACAACTTATAAGTATCAAAGTTTATAAGATAAAAATTTCAAGTTCAAGTCTACATGATTTTTACTCTGCCTTTTCTATGACTATATTTATATTTATATTCTTTTGCACTAAGAAGCCAGATTCTCAAGGACACAGGAAAGACAGAATTAGAATGACTATAATGATCCATTTGTGTTATTCCACATCATACGTACAACAGTCTCAGAATAGCAGTAGCAATACTAACAGCAGTCCCAGCTATTATGATTATTTAAAAGATTTTAAATGTTTTTGCATATGCCATCTCTGTTCCCCTATTCTTAATAACATATTTGCATTGTCAGATGATATAGCCCTGGGAAACTTCACTTAGTTTTGTTGCTATAAATAACAGCTTAGTGCTCACCACTGGTCTAACATCCATATCTCTCTGGCCATAGGGTTGTTCAAACTGAATTCTATAGTAGATTCGTTATGAAGGACTCATGGGAACAATATTCTCTGAGTAGAAGTTACAACAAACCAAGACAGCAGATTAAAAAGCAGAGACATCATTTTGCCGACAAAGGTCAGTACAGTCAAAGCTAAGATCATGGCATCTGGTTCCATCATTTCATGGCAAATAGATGGGGAAACAATGGAAACAAATGACAGTCTCTTCTTGGGCTCCAAAATCACTGCAGATGGTGACTGCAGCCATGAAATTTAAAGCTGCTTGCTCCTTAGAAGAAAAGCTATGACCAATCTAGACAGCATATTAAAAAGCAGAGACATTACCTTGCCAACAAAGGTCTATCTAGTCAAAGCTATGGTTTTTCCAGTAGTCATGTATGGATGTGAGAGCTGGACTATAAAGAAAACTGAGCTCCAAAGAATTGATGCTTTTGAAGTACTGTTGGAGAAAGACTCCTGAGAGTCCCTTGGACTGCAAGGAGATCAAACCAGNGCTTTCAAGTTGTGGTGCTGGAGAAGACTCTTGAAAGTCCCTTGGACATCAAGGAGATCAAACTAGTCGATCCTAAAGGAAATCAGTCCTGAATATTCATTGGAAGGACTGATGCTGAAGCTGAACCTCCAATACTTTGGCCACCTGATGAGAAGAGCTGACTCACTGGAAAAGACCCTCTTGCTAGGAAAGATTGAGGGCAGGAGGGGAAGGGGGCGACAGAGGATGAGATGTTTGGATGGCATCGTCAGCTTAACGGACTTCAGTTTGAGCAAGCTCTAGGAGATAGTGAAGGGACAGGGAAACCTGGTGTGCTGCAATCCATGGGGTTGCAAAGACTCAGCCATGACTGAGCGACTGAACGGCAAATTTTAACGATAGTTGTGCTGTTTGTACTTGAATGTCAGTTTGGGTGACTATACAATCTTTGGCTCATGTTCCCATTTTCTTATTTGAGTACCTTTAACATGTTACTCCATTTTTTTCTGTCATAACATATGGCTGTAGAAAAGTCTGAGGACAGTATCATTTTCTTTTTCATGTAAATCATTTACTTCTCTGCTTAGATGCCCAAAGGATTTTTTTTTTTCTTTTTCTTTAAAGCCTAGTAATGTTATTAGAACAAGCTTTGGTCCTTCTGGATCAATATTCTCAGATACACAGGGTGTTTTTTGAATATGCAGCTTTAAATTTTCTGTCAATTTCAGGAAGATTTTTGAATATAACTTTTATGATTTGCTATTTGCTTTAGTTTTCTTTTTTCAAGGATACCTGTTATCTATGTGTGGGATCTTCTGTCTTCCTTCAATATGTCACTTTCTCTCAAACCATGCTTATCTCCTAATTTCTTCTTGGTTTTACAGTTTTCTTTCCTTTATGCCTATTTCTCATAAGGCACTATTTGTAGTGCTTATTTGCTCTCACGTTCCTTATAGTTTACTTCTTCATTATAAAATGTTTTCCTTTTATTTCTCATTCTTTCTTGAGTTCTATCACTACATTTGTTTTTCTAAATATCAATATAATCATATTTCATGTTGTACTATTTTTAAAAAATGTTTGGCCTGTTGTGAAATCGCACGTTATAGTTTGTTTGTTTATTTCTGTTGTTGTTTGTTTGTTTTGCTGTTGTTTTTTGTTTTGGTGTGCTTTCATTGTCTACAGGGCTATTATTCTCTTTCTGTCTCCCTTACAGTACTTTTATGGAGTTTGGACACAATCATTTCATTTTTAAGTGAAAAGAGTTTTCCTGAACTTTTAGAAAAAGACTTCACTTAGGTGTCTTTTCTAACTCCACATAGCATCCTCTTCCATTATTTTGTTGTTGCTTAGTCACTAAGTCATGTCTGACTCTTTTGCAACCCATGGGGTGTAGCCTGCCCAGGCTCATCTGTCCATGGAATTTCTCAGGCAAGAATACTGGACTAGGTTGACATTTCCTTTTCCAGGGGATCTTCCCGACCCAAGGGTTGAACCCTTGCCTGCTGCATTGGCAGGCAGATTCTTTACCACTGAACCAGCAGGGCAGCCCCCTCCATTGTTTCATGTAGTGTTAAAAATACAGTAGCTTGCTTTCTGAAATTTTTTGGTTCTGTTCCCCTCCCCATATCTTTTTCTGGAGTTTTTCTTCTTTTCCTTTCCTTTTTATTATCCTAACCTTCCACAATTTGGATTCCACTCCCTACCATCCACTGGGGACTCCAGCAAGAAGAAGCCCTGGCAGATCAGTTTTGAGAAAACGTGGCAACTGCTCTGGTCTAGCCGCTTCAGTCCAGCTGGTGGGCTCCCTGCAGTCACCTGCTATCGCAGTGAGCAGGACCCTGTAACCGCTGCCCCGGTTTCAGCAGCTACTCTCCCAGCGCCCCGCCATATATTCTGTTGAGTATATCTCTGTGCTGCTACTTGGAGTTTCTTCTGTTCTCAGGTCCACCGTCCCCTCTGCTTTCTCTCTGCTTTTCATGTATGGACACTAAGACAGATCTTGTATTTTTAATGATTTCTGCCCATCTTGTTGCAATTTAGAGGATAAAATGTATCACCTAGTTTACTGTAAATGTTGCCTATGGGGTTTTGGTTTTGTCATCTCACTGTTCTGTTGTTTTATGTGGGGATTTTGGGAAAGATCCAAAACTATTCAAATACTATGCTGCCATTATCTTTCCAAAATCTCTGTGGCTGATAACATTCAAATTTTATCTCCACACTGCATTTCTCACCTGACTTTGTATACCCAACTATTAACTGTTATCTTCATGTGGATGTCCATTTTTCTTCTGGCTGTGCCACACAGCTTATGGGATCTTTAGTTCTCCCAGCAGGGATCAAACCCAGACCCAGAGCAGTGAAAGCACGGAGTCCTAACCATTGGACTGCTGGGGGATTCCCTCCACAGGGAGGTCTAGTAGGTGAATCACACTTAACTTGGCTGAATCAAGTCAGCTATCCCCCTCAACTCTATCACCTCTCTTAATCTTCCCCATCTCAATAAATGGCACCACTTCCCTCCCAGTCGCTCAGGTCAAAAACTGAGGAGTCAGTCTTTTTGCCTCAAGACTCCAAAATTAATCCTATCCATTGGCTCTGGCCGTTCTTCCTATACAAAACACATTACTAGTTCAATTACTAACCGCCATCTCCATGCCTTTCCCTGATCCAGGTCTCTACCACCTCTCTCCTGGACCTCTACACTATGCTCCAGGTCTCTCTACCTCCACTCCCCCTTCAGGGCAGCTAGAGTGATCTTTAAAAAAAAAAAAAAAAAAACATAAGTCAGATTATACCATTCCCATGTTTAACATAACCCTGAGGCTTCCCACTGCTAAAAGTGAAATTCCAACAAGTAACTATGACCTGTAGGGCCTGCATCATTTGGAGAACTCTGGCTTCTCTGATGCTCTCTCCCTCCAGCTTCCCTATATTTTCTAGGTTCCAGATACCTGGTCTTCTTTTTGTCTCCAAAAGTCCTATATGCTCCTCATCTCAGCACCTCTACCCCTGCGTGTTTGGAATGCTTTTTCCCTGGATCTTTTCAACACTGCATCTTCTCATTTTCATGTACAAACTCAGAGGAGACTTAATCCCCAAGGTAAAGTTGTTATCTATTTTATTTTCTTCTTAGCACCTATCAGTGCCAGCAATTATCTTTTTCATTTATGTCTATGTATAAATACATACAAATGTGGGAATATATACATCTTCCCACCCCCGCCACCATTAGAATTCTCCTTGTGGATAGTGATACCACCTGGAACATAATAGGTGCTCAATAAATATTTATCAGCTGATTATTTTTCCAAATGCTTCCAGATATAGCCAAGGGAAATAAGCCCTGCTACAGCAAACTTTGGAACATGAATAGTCTCCTAAAATTGCCAGCTGCCAATCTAAACCTTTCTCTCAGGACATGGTTCTGTCTATACTGCTAGACAAATTATATTGACCACACAACTCTTGGGAAGAGGCGTGGTCTTTAATTCTATTACAATCAACATTCCTTCTATATAACCGATATTTTATAATAAAGCTTTTCTATTCCAAAATAAAAATTCATATATAACTGCAAACCAAATTGTTTTTTAACTCACCTTATTCCCTTAATTATAATACAAAGGAGTAATTTAAAAAGTAATTTATGACAAAATAACAAGTATTTCATTATGCAAATGCTTGAGTATGACTAAACTAGAAGACAGAAGGAAGGAGTCAGATTTTTGCACCTTTATGTAGCATCACCATGAACAAAGCAACTATAAATTCAAACTAATATGAAAGTGTTGTGTTGGCAGCTCAAACACCACAAGTTCAGTTGGCAAGAGTGATAAAGGGTGATATGATTTTCCAAAATGTTGACCAACTTTTGGTAAAATGTAGAACAAAACAAGGTACAGTCTTCCCAACGTGCTTAGTGAATTTTCAGGAAAAATTCAATGTATATTAAATTTTTACAAAAATATCCTGTGTTTACAAATAACTAGAATGTATTTGGAAATGCAGAATATATAAGTTTATACTTTACATAAATTCACAGCAGAAGAGCTAAAAGCCTTGCTATGTCTTCACTGTGCTGGATTCTCCAGAATCTTGAAGAGCACTTGTCCAGTGAATGCCAGCAAAGCTCATTCTCCAATCACTGAAAAATCAGAACTGACCAAATAAATTTGTAAAATGCTCCCTGTGTTTATATTATTACAAAATAGCAGTCTTGTTTGCGATCTTCCAAAACTGGAAACAACTGAAAAGTCCTTCAACTGGTCCAGGAATAGACACACCAGGGTCCATCCATACAACAAAATGCCACTCAGTAATAAAAAGGAATCAACTTTTGATATTGGCAACAACCTGGATGACTCTTAAATGCACTATGTTAAGCGGAAAAGGCCAGACTGGAAGGGCTATATACTGTATGTTTTAGAATAGTACAGGTTAAGCAACCTATCAACAACAGAAATTTGTTGCAGTCCTGGAGGCTGAAAAGTCCAAGACTAAGGAACCAGCAGATTCAGTGTCTTGGTGAGGGTGTGCTTCCTGTTTCATAGACAGCAGTCTTCCTGCTGTGTCCTCACATGCTGGCAGGGGCAGGAGAGCTCCCTGGGCCTCTTCTATGAGGGCATTAATCCCATTCATGAGGGCTCCATCCTCCTGACCTAATCCCCTCCCAAAGTCCTTACTTCCCAGGATCATCACATGGAAGATTATATCCCAACAAAGCATTCTGGAGGGAACACATTGAAACTACAGCAGTGTATCACTCCACTTATAGGATCTTCCCAAAACAGCCAAAGCAGACCAGAAAACAGATGAGTGTTTGCCAGGAGCCGGGGGTCAGGAGAGGGGTCAACAAAAAAGTGACACAGGGAACCTTCAGGGGGTGATGCAATCACCCACATCTTGATTGAACTGGTGGCTACATGCTTGCATGTGTTTGTCAAAACTCATAGAATTGTACACTACAAAAAAGAATATTACTGTATGTTATTATGTCTCAAACTTTAGAAGTATTTTTAAAAATAGGTACCTCCCTGCTGAAAACTGAGAACTGAGAAGTAATACAGAGATTCACAGGGTGTAAGTATTTTCAGCTGTCCTGGCCACTTCAGTAAGGCTGGGCAAGGCTTGCTGACTCAGTTTTGAAAATAAGTACTACGGCATGTGGCAAGCTTTATATGTGACTTTCTGTGGGAAAACTGACACTTAGGTTGAAGGTCTAGTTCCAAAGTCTGAAATTCATCAGTTGGGTACATTTTGGTATTCAAGTAACTGCTCTCCTCTGAACCTCAGTTTCCAAATTGTTGATCCTGACTTTATTTGATTTTAACTCTAAAATTTTTTACTTATTTATTTATTTAGGTTGCCCTGGGTCCACTGTTGGATTCTGGCTTTTGCTAGCCATGGTGAGTGAGGACTATTCTTTAGTTGTGGCACACGGGTTTAGTTGCTCTGAGGCATGTGGGATCTTCCTGGACGAGGGATCAAACTCATGTGCCCTGCATCGGCATGCAGATTCCTAACCACTGGACAACCAGGGCAGTCAGATCCAGACCCTCTTTGATTCAGTGATTTGCTCATGGCCAGGGAGCAAGGAGGGAGAAGGCAATGGCACCCCACTCCAGTACCTTGCCTGGGAAATCCTGGTAGGCTGCAGTCCATGGGGTCGCTAAGGGTCGGACACGACTGAGCGACTTCACTTTCACTTTTCACTTTCATGTACTGGAGGAGGAAATGGCAACCCACTGCAGTGTTCTTGCCTGGAGAATCTCAGGGACAGGGAAGCCTGGTGGGCTGCCGTCTATGGGGTCGCACAGAGTCAGACATGACTGACGGGACTTAGCAGCAGCAGCAGCAGGGAGCAAGGGAATAGCTGGTTAATGGTAGGCTTCTAGGTGCTGGCCGTTACGCCTCACCCTCGCTGTGCTGATAACTGGAATACTTCTCAGAGGGAGACCCAACAGCTGTTCCCTGAAGCCCAGGGTCAGTGCAAAGGACAGGGGCTGGGAGCAAGGCCCAGAGAGCAGGAGGTGGGAGTCACTTAGAACGGGCACTGGAGGCGAGAGCCCGCTGCAGGTGGGTCAGGAATTCAGAAGGTGGCAAGTCCAGGCAAGACAACTCTGTGACAAATCAGAAATCAGAGCCATCTGGCTGCAAACTGTCCTGACCTTGACAAGATCCTGTTCCTAATGACCAGCAGCCCCCCGAGGGCTAATTTTCCCTTCTTATGCTACTGCTCCATTTACAGTACACTTAAAGCCTCAGTCATTCCTGCAGGCTCCCTGTCTAATCGTCTATAAGGGGTAAAGGAAGATGCTTTGCCCCACAGACTTCCAGAGGGTCTTCCCAGGCTGGCAGCTGAGCCCTGGCATCCTTAAGCAACCCCCGTGGTACCTTTAAGAACAGTTAATACTAACTGAAGCCTGTTATTCACACTGGAACCTGACCCAGCCAAACAGAGCTGAAAGGCCAGTTATCAGAAGTCAAGACACAAACCCCAAACCTCAATATTTCCCTTCTCCCTCTCCAGCTCATGCAGCCTTTGGAATGTGGACCCATCAAAATCTTTTGTTTATGATTCTGTTGTTGAAGCACCATTTACTGATGAGAAATGGCTGGTGTCTGAATAAAGCCCTGGTAGTTACCGCCTCCTTGAAACTTCGTTAAGGAAAACATAATTACCGAGCAAATCTCATTTGGATTCCCTGAATGCTCCAAAGGCTTCAGCACAGACTGTTCTTTGCCCCTTCTTTATAGAAAGAACAGAACAGGGGCTTGCAAGAGATTCCTTGAAACCTAGAGACGCTTTGTGCGAATGCAAATAAAGAGAGCGATGTTTCTCGGGGAAGCCTGCTCGGCTGCCCAGAGAGGGGAATGCCGTTGCCTTTCAGAACAACCACAGCTGGGAGTCTGACTCCCCGGCGGAATCAAGATGTCTCTTTGGAAAAGCCTCAAAATCTTTCTGACCCGCAGTTAATTCTCCTGTAAAATGCCATTATCTATATCATGGTGGAAGCAGTAGGATCTAATGGAGAGTTTTGGAAAGAAAAATGCCAGATAGAAATGCATGAACTTCTCAACTTGCATTAAAATGATCACTATGGAATGAGGATTCTATAGCCTCTGCTGTGTCTTGTTGGCACCTGCTAAGGAGGCACAGTGACTGGGACCACCAACCCAGTACTCCAGGCCCAGTACTGGCTGTGTGACCTAGCTCAAATTCCTTAACTTCTCTGAGCTTTAGTTTCCTCATCTGTAAACGAGTAGTACTTAATTCCTTAACTCACTGTGAGAGTGGAGATAAAACATGTAAATGACTAAGAAGAATACCTGACATACAGATACTGTCCAATAGACGTCATGTATGATGAATCCCTTAACTGCCTGTGTTAACCATGTCTTCGATTGTCTGTATTCAGATGCCTTACATCTGGGGTTTTGCTGACCCTGGAGGAACTGCCCCTCTCAGGGTTACCCAATTCCAACAGATACTAAACAGCTAGCCCATATGGGCACTTTTCCAAAACAGCCAACAAACCCAGAGCCCACACCACAACCTCCCCCTTTATTGAGTGTTCTCGGGGCAGGTATACTCCATACATGGTACACTAGCTATCTGCCCTCGTCACTCTCAGGAGTAGGTACCAGGCAACTACAGAAAGGCCCTGTGCCCTGAAACCCACTGAGATTATTCAGACTAACCAATCCGAAGCCCATGAATGCTGCCTCACCTGTTCCTCCGTGCAGAAACCACAACAAAGGCTCTTGACCACACTGCGCCCAGCTCCCACACCCTCCTGACCCATATCGGTGGTTCCCTGTGTGGTCCCTGGTGAGGCAAGCCATGCCCCCTCCTCCTGGGAACATTGAGGAACAAACTCTCTCTTCAGTGGCGGTCATGTCCTATTCAAATCATTAAGACACTAGATTCAAACACATTAGCTTTGCCACAGCTTTAATCCTCCCTCAACTGCCCTCTCCCAGGTCGTCAACCATGTCTCACTGCCAACCAGGCGAGCTCATCCATGCCTGCTTTTTTCTCTGGGCCTCATGATAGCATCTGGCTTTGCTGACCAGCTCATGGCTTGGAGGTCGCTTGTTCTGCTTTTTTCCAAAAAGTATTCCTGAACTACCACTCCAAGCCCCCAGCCAGCGCCCCTCTTTTGTGTCCCCATGCCTATTGTAATTGCCTATTTTTGTGACTATAAACCCTCCATCAGAAAGTCAACTCAGCAGACTTCCCTGGTGGTCCACTGGCTAAGACTCCATGCTCCCAATGCAGGGGGCCTGGGTTTGATCCCTGGTCAGGGCACCAGATCCTGCATGCTGAAACGAAGATCGAAGGTTCCATGTGCCACAACTAAGACCTGGCACAGTCAAAGAAATATATAAAAATAATTTTAAAAAAAATTGAACTCTGAAACCCTTGAGCCACGATTCCCCTCCCAATGCTGCTCAATAGCTACTACTGGAAAGAATGAATGAGTAACTCCATGAACAAGAAAACTCATCCAATGGCTGTAACTGAGACTCGTACTTAACTGTGTGTGTCTCTCTGTCCCATTTCCCTCTCTTCCTTTCCATCAACACCCACAACTCCTCTATCCTTTCTGTCGCATACTGAAAGAGAGCAACACCTTGTTAATCCATCTTCCCAATTCCAACATCCTCCTCTCCAACTCAGACTGCACGCTGCCACATCAAACTTCTTAAAACACAAATCTTCAGTAGACCTTCCCTACCTGCCTCTTCCCAACCTACACCCTCATACACTAAACACAAGGCCCAAACTGCTTCTCCTGGTGTCAGCACCTCCTCCCCCTCTGCAACCTCCTCGGCCTCTCCATCTGCCTGTGACTGCGCATCACTGTCGCCCACCTGAAAGCTTATTTCCTTTCCAGTCCTGAGCTGTCCTGACCAAAGCAGGATGACACCCTCAGGTCCCAACTCCCACCCTGGGGTCTGGGGGCCCAGCACTGTCCCAGAGAGCTTCTTAGCCCTCATAGGTGTAGGACTGCAGGGGACACAGCCTTGAGACCTGGAATGTGGTAAGAAAAATCTATAATCATTTGCGAACACATCAGAGGACGTCTGGAGAAAACAGTCTACAATAAACCAGAGTCAGACACAAAATGCAGCATTGATTGATTTCATGACCAATCCTGCCCCGCAGAGTTCAATGTGCTGTGACCGTGACCGGCAGAAGTAGTTTGAATGGCCATGCCAATAGGGGCCCCCGTTTCTCAATTTCACCCTCTCTTTCCCTCCCCTCCTTCCTTTCTTTCTCTTTTTCTCCCTACACACACACACACACACACACACACACACACTCAACGTGCTCTGCATTCCAAGTACAAGGTAGGGCAGTGCTCCACAATTCAGGTGTATGTTGCCTTTGTGCAGAAGATGTTTCCTGAAACAGTGTCAATGTTTATATATGACATCCCAGTTTCCCCAACTCTGACTTTTCTGATCCATCTTACCCTTTTCTCTAATTGATCTTTAAGAAACAAAGGTTCCCAATAGTTCCTACTATTTAAGCCTTTTGCTTTCAGCCTGGCATCTCAGCTTCTCTGTCAAAAAGATAATAGCGTCTAATGTGGACCAAAATGCTCTCTTAGCAGAAGAACCCTAGAAAACATCATTATGCAAGAGAAGGATTCCTCTATAAGTCCAGCCATTGTCCCTTAATTTTCTTTTTTGTAATTTCCAATTTTAAATATTAGATGGGAGAGAAACTTTTCTAATTCAGTTCAGATAAATCTGAATATGAAATGAAATACCTTTTTAGTGTGAGAAAGAGTGTCTACAAATAACTCAGGACTCCTGAAGCCTAAAGGAAATGATTAAGAGCTTTCCCTCTCTAGAGAAGTGAGAAAGTATTAGTTGCTCAGTCCTGTCTGACTCTCTGTGACCCCATGGACTGCAGCCCACTAGGTTTCTCTATCCGTGGAGTTCACCAGGAAAGAATACTGGAGTGGATTAGCCATTCCCTTCTCCAGGGGGGTCTTCCTAATCCAGGGATCAAACCCAGGTCTTGGGCATTACAGGCGGATTCTGTACCATCTGAGCCACCAAGGAAGACTAAGAAGACTGGCTTCATATGCTGCCCCTCAAGTTCATGTTCACAATTACAAGGGAGGTGCTATCATTAGTCTGACTTTCCCAAGAGAGATGACATTGTAGATGCAAGGAGCCAGGTAGCCGGGTCCAAGATCACACAGGCAGTGAGGGTCAGAGCTGGGGTTTGGATCTAGATCTGACTCTAAAACCTTCATCCTCAAGTTATCTCGGAGGAGGCCATCTGGTCGATTCCACCCCCACCTCTACTTAAGCCAGGCAAATTGATAGGAAATACTGCCTTACATGCGTGCGGAGAAGTTGCTGTAATCTTCCTGTATTGTAAAAACCTAGTGTTTCATTTCTCTAAGCACCACGTTAATCTACAAAGGATTCTAAGTAAATCATCCCCATGATTAACAATTCTTATTAAAACTGGGGCTCAGCCCGTCATGAAACTGCTGGGATCGGAGTCAGCAGGGAATGAAAATCCAGCAGAGAGATGGGGAAGGGACTGGAGAGAAGGACCAGGCAGCTGACTTGGGAAGCAGGCAGGAAATAGAGTAAGGAGGGTCCTGCAGCGGCCTGAGGTAGGGGACCAGCCACAGAGGCAAAGTCACAGCAGGACCAAGGTGGGCGCTGGCCGCTCCTGGGCTGGGAGAGAACCAACAGCAGCCAGACGGACCCTCCCAAGGCAGCAGCCCCGGATACCCCCCTGTCCAGCGAGGTGAGGACGAAAGCTCCCGGCTCAGCTGCAGCTTTGGCTTCAGCATAAGGACAGTGTTCAGTATGCGAGCCTCTCCCTCCTTCCTTCCATCCTTCTAATCCCATGCTGGGGCCAGGTTGTACTTACAGCTGGAGGTTAAGAGTCCCCGGCTTAGAACACTGGAGAGAAGCGGGAGCACGGGGCCCAGCAAATCACTCATTTCAACGGCATCGTACTCTTTCTTAACCCGAGCCTAAATCCGGCTTGCTGCTGTCTATGCCTATTTCTCCTCGGTCTGTCCTCAGGGAAAACGGAAACTGGCGAGCATCCTCTCCTGAATATGGATGCTTTAGCATCTTAGCGGCTTGGTCACATCACTCCTCAGTCTGCGGGAAGTCTGAGTTTTTCTGGAATGCCTGGGTGAAGACTGGATATTACAGATTGAATTACAGATGCGGGAGAGGGGAACATATGCACATCTGGCATGTGCCAACTTCCTTGGGACCTCCAGTGCCAGTCACAGGACTGCCCAGTCTTCATTCCTGGTGAGGAGGTGGAGGAAGGAGGGAGTTAGAAAAGAGGGGAGATGGCAGGAGGAAGACACCAGGCTTCACAGCACCCAGAGCAGTGAGCAGGTGGCATGACCTTCCTTTCCAGGAATCAGGTGTGTGTCTAGACAGACACTTAGTGGGTGTTAGTGTTGGGCATTCAGTCATGTCCAAGTCTGCGATCCCATGGACTGTAGCCTGCCAGGTTCCTCTGTCCTTGGGATTCTCCAGGCAAGAATACTGGAGTGGGTTGTCATTCCTTTCTCCAGGGGATCTTGGTGCCTCAGGGATTGAACCCTGGTCTCCTGCATTGCAGGCAGACACTTAAGGGGGAAAAAGAGCCGAACTGACTTAATTCTATTTGGAATTTCCTTAGCCCTCTTTCAAAGGCAACTGCTTCTGTCTGCAGGGCAGAGTGGGGGCCAGGGAGGCAGCCTTGGTGACTTTCTGCTCAGCTCGTGTGGATGACCCAGCTGCTAGGCGCCCCCGGGGTGGGGACTGGAGCCTCAGCTTTAGCTCTGAGAGCCTGTTCCTGCCCACAGACCCGTCTAAACAAGACACCTGGGCTTCCCTGGTTCAACCCCCACACACCCAGATGGTGTTCCCTGTTGATGCACTCTTTCTTACTACCTCACCCGGCCTCCCGCATCATCTGTGAGTTAGGATGCCACAGGATCCTGATTTCTCTTCTTAAAAGGAAGAACATGGGGACCAAGGAGGTCAGCTGATACATGGTCACGAACTATGGCTAGAACCCAGTTTTGTGGCTTTTGGGGCTCAAATGTCCTGGCCCTACACATTCCTTCTATATAGGAGAGGAGGAAAGGGGGAAGTCGCAAAAGAGAGCAGTGGACCCTGTCTCTCTCACCATCTCAGCATCACAGGTATGCCTGCATACGCGCAAGTAGGCTCAGCAGACAGAAAGAAAGAAGGAACCCAGAGGACAGCCTGTCTCCACCCCGGTAACAACACAAATATTTCCAGTGGGGGCCTTTCTGGAGGCCTCTGTTCCTGCAGCGTTGCCCACCACCCGTGTGTTTGCAGTCACTTCCTATTTTTCATCCTTCAGCTACATTTGCATTAGTCCAGGCAGGTGACCCCAGCCCCTGGCTCGCATTAATGCAATGGACGCAAGGCATGAAAAAAAATGTTATTATTGGAGTATAATTATTTTGCTCCTTAGACAAGGAGATCAAACCAGTTAATCCTAAAAGAAATCAACCCTGAATATTCACTGGAAGGACTGATGCTGAAGCTTCAATACTTTGGCCACCTGATGTGAANGCACCCGGACCCGCTCCTCCTCGTCCATCCCGAAAGACGCCCTGCAGCCCTCGCGGCTCTCGGCGCTGCCCATGGCAGGAGGCGGCTCCGGAGCGCCGGCGTTAACGGGACCGGCGCCACTTGCCAACAAAACCGCGTCCTATTGGCGGCCTCTCGGAGTTCAGCCAATCCCGGTGCGGGCCGCGGGGCATTGTGGGGGTCGTAGTCTCGCGGCGCCTCCCGCCAGACCGGGAGCACGAGGCGCGGCGTCCGAGTTCAGACAGCGCGCGGCGGGATGGCTGAACGAGGAGGCCGGGCCAAGGGGGCCAGGACACCAAGGAGGCCGCACCGGGCGGGCGGAGCCGCCTCGGGTTCGCAGTGAAAAGGCAGCGAACGGGCCTGTGACTGAGCGTCCTCGGCGCTGAGGAAGACGACGACGTCGCGGTGCGGGAGAGAAGCTGGACCTGGGGGACGCTCCTCTCAGGGGAGGAGGCGGCGGAGGAGGAAATTCGTGCGAGGCCCAGAGGCGGGAGAAGGAGGCCGAGGGCCCAGCTCGGAGAGCGTGTGGAGCAGAGCGGACCGGAGGAGAGCGGCCAGGGCCTTGCCAGCAGGAGGACGGGAAACGGTCCTCAGCGTTCGGAGACACGCGACGCGCCGGAGCGTCGTGTGCACGACTGTCTAGCTGGGCCACAGGACGCGGTGAGCAGAGAAGTGCTGACATTGATTTGCCAAAGTGCGCCCCAGGCGGAGTTTGGGATCTGGAACTGGGGCACCCCCTGCGGTGTCCCAAGGAAGAAAGAACAGGGGAAAAAAAAATCAAGGAGGATCTCAGAACGCAGGAACGGAAAAAGACCCTTTTTAGTCCTTCCTCCCCCATGTTGTAGCCATTAAGGAATTTCAGGTCCTCCTGAGCAGTATAACCTGTGTCCCCTTCTACCCCCATATTTTCCTGACTCCCTTCACCCGGTATACGTGCCTCATCCAATCAGCAAATGACTGGCAAGACCCCTATCCCACTCCTTGCACTCTGGGTATAAAAAGGGACCAAGGACCCCATTCAACTGTTGGCTCACCCTTGAGCCAACCCATTGTTTTAACAGTATATCCCACTCTAATCAACTATTTCTCTCTCATTCTGTCTTGTGTCTGGAAATTCTTTTCCAGCCGGCAATCGGACCACAACAGCCCCCATCCTGACTGCTCCATGGAATAGTAAGGGTCATTGGGAGCCTCTTGGAACCTGGAAGGGCAGGGGTGTGGAGGAGAGGGTGGAAGAGAGAGTGAGCCGCTCTGAGTTGAGAGCAGCGGGTGGCAGGCAGGGGATTTTTATTCTCCAGAATAATGGACATCTGCCCTTTTCCTTCGATTAGCAAATCTCCCTGCATCCCTTCCATCCTCCGTCTCTCACCTATAAACGGAGCCTGAGTAGGGAATTCTGGTGCAAGTTGTTTATTGGCAGACTACCTCAGGAGAAAGCCGAGACGCCATCAAATTTGTGAAGCTCTCTGCAACCTCACAGTAGCCGTGGAGATGGTTGACAAGGACCATCCTCGAAGCACAGCCTCGTCAGCGTCCAGAGCACCACCTGCACTTCACCCCCATCTGAATGTCAGGGGGACCGCAGCAGCCTCCCCACTGACCCGCCCTGGTAGACTCTGGTGGTTGGGGGAACCTCCTAGATCCAGCCTCCTCTTTCCACGGAGAGAAACGGGCATTAGCATGACACTCAGGTAGGAGTTCCCTCGGGGATTCTCTCCCCTCATCTCTGAGGTCGGCCTGCCTGCTCAGAGCGCGCGCCTCCCACGTGGAGGACTGGGCTGAGAGTCGGTCGGTGGAGGATGGAGGCACTTCCCATCTGCCTGCCTGGCAGGTTGGGCGTCCCTCCTCGTGGTCTGGGTGTGGAGGTGCCAGGCCTGGGCTAGTAGCATCACACCTGCCATGCCCACCTCCTTTGGCCCAGATGGAGGGAGCGGCTACAGAAGGCCACTGTCCCTCTTAGCAACAGAAGAATTCCCAGAAGCCAGTCTCTCCTGGAGTGGCACTGGTCACCCCAGCCAGGACCAGGCTCTCCCAGAGGTGGCCTGGGCGGCTTTGACCAGCCAATCACTCCTGGCATCTGACAGAACCAGCTGCCAACATCAGGAGGCCTCTGCACCCCTGCAGGTCTCCTGCAGGCTCTCCCGACATCCAGGAAGTGTCCCTGGGGAGCAAGCCTCCAGGTGGGGTGCTTCGAGGGTAAGAACCGGCCAGAGAGGTACCTGGGAGCCGAGAGCCTGCGGCCCCAGGACGGGCATCCCCTGTCGCGGTTCTCTGGCGGCCAGCTTGCAGCACGTGGCCGCGGGCGCTGGGGGACCGCGAGCTCAGTGGGAAGAGGGGCTTGGTTCAGCGAAGGCGTGTGTGCCACTGGCTGCGGCGGGGTCGGCGGGGGGCGCGCGAGCAGGTACACGCTGGAGGTACCGACGTCCATGCGCTGTTGCACACGTGCGCGTGCCCCAACCGCCCCAGCTGTAACCTGAGCTCGGCTTCGCATCTCTCCAGCACAGACTCTGGCTCCCGCTCCAGGCAGAGGCTCCACGTCAGGCGGGCACAGCCAGGCCCAAGCTCGCGAAATAGCCCGGGCACAGCCACGGCCTCGGGGGCCACCCAACCGGACCTGCCTCGGCGGCTCCCCCAGAATGTCGCGCCCCCCCTCCGACCCCCCGCCTCTCACCTCACACTGCTGTGTTTTCTTCCCTCCTGATAAGATCACTCTCTGGATTGTTGTTGCCTGTTATTTGTCTATGGTTATTTGTCTCCAGGCAATACCGCCCGCACAGCTCCCAAGACAGAAGCTTCAAAGCCGAGGAGCTGTGTCGGCTTCATTCATTCCGGAGTTCCTAGCACCTGGCACAGGCCCTGGGATGGACCACGTACTCAGGACTCGGCCCTGGCTGGCTGAGTCACTGACCCACTGGCCGGCTGACTGATGAGGCTCCCCTGCTGGTGAGCCACCAGCTGCAGGCTCAGACAGGCAAGCGTCTGAGTGACTGAGAGGAGAGGCCTTCATTTCGGCCCCAGCTGTGCTGCCCAAGTGGTGGCTTCACCAGGTTCCTTTGCTGCCCTCTGCCTCAGTGTCCCCATCTGTAAAACAGGCGTAAGCACAGTAGGTACCCGGAGCGGTGAGGTGGGATTGGCTGAGTTGATCCACGACAGCACAGGGACCCAGAACAACAGCTGGCAAAAGGAAGCATTCAATTATCACTAGTTATCGTTACACCATCCATCATCCAAAGAAACCTCCCGAGCTGGGCTCCCGAGCTAGGGGACATGGCTGTGAAATCGCAGAGACCGGATTTGAACCGTGGTCCAAACATCTCAGAGGCTGAAGCCCTTTCTAAGGCTCCACCGGCCGCAGCCCCTTCCTTGGAGTGTGGTCTGCCTGGCCCTTGGGTGTGAGGCTTGGGAGCTAGGAAGGAGGCCCAGCATAGGGTGTGGACCTGGGAGAGGGGAGGAGGGACTGTGGCCCCAACTCCCAGACCTGATGGGAGACCATCCTGGCACCGGCTGCCCCGCTTCACCGCCTGCAGCCGCACCTCTCCCCATCACAGGACTCTTAACAGGGTTCTATGAATTCATCCAAATGTATGCACAAACTAAGGAAGCAACATTGCACCCCCAAGAGCGACCAGTTGACGCGATTCCTCCCAGAGCTGGTGGGCATTCTGGTGGCCTGCTTGGCACAGTGGTTTTCCAGCCTTTTGCACCCATTAGCAGGGGAAGGAGGTGCCCACCTGGGAGTGTCGGATGGGCTCTGAATAGCTGAAGGGGCCTCCGTCAGAGCTGCCTGTGCCTTCTCTGCGGTCAAATTCCCGCACAGAGCTGGGCCACACCAGAAAGTGACTGGGGCCGTCCCCTTTCCTCCTATCTCTAGCATCCCTCTCAGCCAAACTAAGCAAAAATAGCTTCCAAGTGGAGCCTTGTGTTCGCTGCAGGATAGGCTTCCTAGGTTTTCACCAGTGTGAGAGAAGAAAATTTTCTTTTAGTTGCAATTCCCTGATTATTACTATATCTAAAGTTAAGCATCTTTTTATTTACATGCTGGTCATTGATATTCTTTTGGGCTTCTCAGGTGGTGATAGTGGTAAAGAACCTGCTTGCCAAGGCAGGAGACCTAAGAGACACAGGCTTGATCCCTGGGTTGGGGATCCCCTGGAGGAAGGCACTGCGACCCCCTCCAGTGTTCTTGGCGGGAGAATCCCTGGACAGAGGAGCCTGGCGGGCGACAGTCCACGGGGCTGCAAAGAGTCAGACACGACTGAAATGACTTAGCACACGTTGTGCCGGATAGGCTGTTTCATATAGATCTCCACCAATTATATAGATTTTTATATAGCTCTTATCCTTTATTGAGGATTTCATTGTTTGGCCACTGAATTTAAAAAGCCAGCTTCATGGTAAACTATTTTCCACATGTACACAGTACATTTCTAGATTTGTTTCTCTATTCTTTAGCTGTTTTTATAGCAACTCACCACTGATATAACTGCTGTAACTTCATCAAGTATTTTGAATGTCTCACAAGGAAACTCCCCTGATTGTTTTACCGTTTACATTTACTTGACCATCTCTGGAGGTTTCCCTTCTGAGGGAAAGAAACCATCATGTTATATATCATTACCAGTCTTCCTGAGATTTCAGCTGGGGTTCTGTTGGATTTACAGATTAATTTATGGGAGACCTGATATAGCTAACTCTTCTC
Source organism: Neotragus pygmaeus (assembly GCA_006410875.1). Classification (NCBI taxonomy): domain Eukaryota; kingdom Metazoa; phylum Chordata; class Mammalia; order Artiodactyla; family Bovidae; genus Neotragus; species Neotragus pygmaeus. Next base: position 558,783 of record SJYV01023145.1, read on the forward strand.
AAAGGCCATTCAGTAAACTTTGGTAGGTTTCTTTATTTAGTATTTAGACATTTTTATGAGGTTTCTCTCCAGATATTTTATGGAATTTGTTTCTCTTAAGAATGAGTTCATTTTTCATTTCATTTTCTAATTGGTTTTTGCTAGCATGTAATTAAGCTATTGATTTTTCTATGCTGATCTTATATCTGGTTGCACTGCTAAACTCTTATTGGTTTGCCAATTGATTCTCTTGAGATTTTTCTAGGTAGATGATCATATGGTCTGCAGATAATCTCAATTTTGTTTTTTTTTTTTTCCAGTATTAATGACATTTTCCCTCATACTGGCTAGAATCTCCAATAAAAAGGTTGAATAGGGCNTTAAAGTTTGTGTTTCCTTGTTAATTTTCTGTTTAGTGGATCTATCCATAGGTGTGAGTGGGGTATTAAAGTCTCCCACTATAATTGTGTTATTGTTAATTTCCCCCTTTCATACTTGTTAGCATTTTTCTTACATATTGTGTTGCTCCTATGTTTGGTGCATATATATTGATAATTGTTATATTTTCTTCTTGGATTGATCATTTGATCATTATGCAGTGTCCTTCTTTGTGTCTTTTCTCAGCATTTGTTTTAAAGTCTATTTTACCTGATATGATTATTGTTACTCCTGCTTTCTTTTGGTCTCTGTTCTCGTGGAATATCTCTTTGCAGCCCTTCACTTTCAATCTGTATGTGTCCCTTGTTTTGAGGGGGATCTCTTGCAGACTATATAGGGGTCTTGTTTTTGTATCCACTCAGCCAGTCCTTGTCTTTTGTTTGGGAGCATTCAAACCATTTACTTTAAGGTAATTATTGATAAGTATGATACTGTTACCATTTACTTTATTGTTTTGGGTTTGGGTTTATACACCATTTCTGTGTTTCCTGTCTAGAGAAGACCCTTTACAATTTGTTGGAGAGCTGGTTTGGTGGTGCTGAATTCTCTCAACTTTTGCTTGTCTGTAAAGCATTTGATTTTTCCTTCATATTTGAATGAGATCCTTGCTGGGTACAGTAATCTGGACTGTAGGTTATTTTGTTTAAGTATATCTTGCCATTCCCTCCAGGCCTGAAGAGGTTCTATTGAAAGATAAGCTGTCATCCTTATGGGAATCCCCTTGTGTGTTATTTGTTGTTTTTCCCTTGGTGCTTTTAATATTTGTTCTTTGTGTTTGATCTTTGTTAATTTGATTAATATGTGTCTTGGTGTGTTTCGTCTTGGGTTTATCCTGTTTGGGACTCTCTGGGTTTCTTGGACTTGACTTGGGTGACTGTTTCCTTCCCCATTTTAGGGACGTTTTCAACTATTATTTCAAGTATTTTCTCATGGTATTTCTGTTTGTCTTCTTCTTCTGGGATTCCTATGATTTAAATGTTGAGGTATTTGACATTGTCCCAGAGGTCTCTGAGATTGTCCTCATTTCCTTTAATTCATTTTTCTTTTTTCCCCCCAGTTTCATTTCTTCCTACTGTTCTATCTTCTATCTCCCTTATTCTATCTTCTGCCTCCATTATTATACTGTTGGTTCACTCCAGAGAGTTTTTATCTCATTTATTGCAATATTCATTATATATTGACTCTTTTTATTTCTTCTGGGTCCTTGCTAAACATTTCTTGCATCTTCTCAGTCCTTGTCTCCAGGCTATTTACCTGTAACTCCTATTTATTTTCAAGAATTTGGATCATTTTCACTATCATTCAGTTCAGTTCAGTTGCTCAATCATGTCCGACTCTTTGCGACCCCATGAGTTGCAGCACGCCAGGCCACCCTGTTCATCACCATCTCTCGGAGTTCACTCATACTCACGTCCATCGAGTCCGTGATGCCATCCAGCCATCTCATCCTCGGTCGTCCCCTTCTCTTCCTGCCCCCAATCCCTCCCAGCATCACAGTCTTTCCAGTGAGTCAACTCTTCTTATGAGGTGGCCAAAGTACNAGAGCACCATGCTGAGCTCCCTGTGCTATGCAGCAGCTTCCCGCTAGGTATTTATTTTACACATGGTAGCATATGTATACAGGGACTTCCCAGGAGGCTCAGTGGTAAAGAATCCACCTGCCAAGTCAGAGGCAAGGGTTTGATCCCTGATTTGGGAAGATTCCCTGGATGAGCAAATGGCAACCCACTCCAGTATTCTCGCCTGGGAGATCCCATGGACAGAGGAGCCTGGCAGGCTTCAGTCCATGGGGTCACAAACAGTCGGACATGACTTAGCAGCTAAACAATAGCAGCAGTAACAACAGCATATATATGCTAATGCCACTTTCTCAGTTAGTCCCACGCTCCTTTCCCCAACTACGTACACAGACACATGGCCTTTGACCTCCTTAAAAGTCATTCGGTCATCGGGGGAAATCTCCTGGCTGGACCCCAAACTGCCCCTCTGAGTACCGGAAAGCTGCTTCCTCCACACTGTCTCTCCTCTTGGGGATGACGAGGCCCCACAGCAAATATTTAGAGGATTTAGATCTTAAACCCTGCCATGTCCTCTCTAACCCTCCAAGCTGAAAGCTCAGCCCAGGGCTGTGCACATGGGGTTTGTCTAGAGCCCTGAGCCTCTAAATGAGGTTCAGGGGATGACCAAGTCTCAGAACCCCCCTCCTAGGAGCCCATCATTAGCTCTGGTCAGAGCATCAGCTGCTTGGGAAGGCTTTCTCCTCCAGCAGCCTCTGGGAGAGAAGATTTCCTTTCCCTCCCCTCACTGTTGGAAGGGTTCCTGCACAGCGCGGGAGAGTGGCTGGGGTGGGGGTGCCGAGGGCCTTGCTTCCTCCCACCTATTTATCATGCCTTTCTGTTTCCCCAGCCAGGCTGCCAACTCTTTGAAGGCAGGGACTGCATCTTATCTTTGAATCTCTTGGTTCAAGTTCTGAGCCTGCAAATAGCAGGCACTCGATTCATGTTGAGTAAATTAATGAGTTCTATAATTGTACAAATCCACGTTTGGGCTTCTGCAAATCAGGCTCTGGTTCCTCTGCTTCAGCTCTGATATGTTCTTTCCCATTTCAGAAATGCTGCCAGCTCCCCACGACCTACAGAATAGTCCTGACTTATCATCCACCTTGCATTTAGGACCACCACCATCAGGCTCCAGACAGCCCTGCAGCCTCATCCACCCCCACCCCACCCCCACAATGGGGACATCCCATGTGCCTGGTTCTTGAGTGACCCTGAAGCCCTCTTCCTTCTCAGGACAGTCCTGCCCCTGTGCCTTTGCTTGAGTTAATTCCCCCACCTGGAATCCATACAAAGAAGGGGAACAGGGAGAGTATGTTTAATTCATTTGAAATAAATGCAAGTGGAAACCCAGAGGACGCCGCGTCCTATTTTCTGCTTCAGTCTCCCCGGCTCTATCTCAAGGTGGGACGATCTGCCTGAGTCTATCGGCCCCACCAAAGGGAACCGGCGAGGTGCCCATGGAACCTGGTGAGAGGTGATGCTGTAAAAGTATGATGTTTCCGTTCTGGTGGTTTGGAGACACCGGGACTTGAGAATCACTGCCTGAGCCCTTGGCAAAAGTCATTCTCCATACCTGACCGGGAAGTCACTGGGGGAGAAGATGAATGTTTAGAAAAGGAAACAGGAAGCAGGGGAGGAGACACAGAGAGGGCAGGATCAGACGATTAGGGAGAGAAAGGCTTGGAGATGTGTTCTCCCTCCTGGGAGGTGTGAGAGAGCAGGGGTCCTTCATCTGAGGTCACCGATTAGCTTCTGAGGAGTTCATAAGAGTCCCATCTCTTTGGTTTATTTTGCTTTGTTTTGGAAAGAAGACCCACAGCTTTTGTTGGATTCCACTGCGACCCTAAAAGGTGACTTCCTTCCTGAATTATCTGGTTGCCCTCATAGGTCAGTGCTCGGGACTCTGTCCTAGGCTCCCTGCCCTTCCCGGTTGTGGCGTCCTTAACCATGGCTTTGATGAGCTGACTGCCGGTACCTCAGGACAAGCATTAGTGCCTAAGTGCTAGCAGAGACGTGGTGAATTCCTATTTCCAGCCTGCACTTCTCTTCTGAGCTCCAGACCCACACATCAAGTTTCCTACAGGATACACCATTCCACTGCCAAGCCCAGAGGCACTGCAGAATCAGCAGGACCCAAACTGAACACCTTCAATTTGTTCTTCTCACTTTGGCTAGAGGAGTCTCTCTAAAATGGAAACCTGCTCATGTTCCTCCCTGCTCAGAACTATGTAGACGTTTCCCCTCGTCCTAGGCTTAAGTCCAGGCCTCCTCAACAGGACTCCTTTATGATCTGGCCCCTGACTATCACTCCAGGCTCATCTCTTTCCATTTCCCTGTTTCCCTACATTTCACATAAACATCATGTCCTCTATTGTCCCCAGTCTTTGAACATGCCTCTTCCTCTAACTACACCATGCTTCCATGGTCTCTTTACCAGGACGAACTCTTACCTTTTATTGAAACTTCAGGTCTCAGTTTAAGTCCTGATTTCCTCTAGGAGTGTGTGTGTCTGTGTGTTAGTTGCTTAGTATATCTGACTCTTTGTGATCCCACGGACTGTAGCCCACCAGCCTCCCCTATCCATGGGATTTTTCTGCAAGAATACTGGAGAGGGTTGCCAAGCGCTTCTCCAGGTTCCTCTAGGAAAGTTTCCCTGACTCACAGATCAAGTCCCACCCAGATCCTGTTCAGTGACCTACTGTACCCCAACACCTCCCCTATGAGGATGCATTTGATACTTTCAAGTAAGTCTTAGTTCTTGGTCTCCTCCACTAGATTCTAACTTCCAAGAGGTTAGAACCTGAACCTGCCTGTTCACCAGTGGATCATGGCACCCAGAGCCATGCCTTACACAAAATAGATGCTCAATAAATAATTGCTGATAGGAAAAATAAATGGGAGGGTGAATGAATGGAAGACTGGAGGAGCAGAGGAGAGAAGGAAGGGACGGTGGAAGGGAGGGAGGGGAGCAGGGAGGATTGGGCTTCCCTGAGAGTCCCTTGCCTTTACTCTAGGTTGAAACAGACAAAGGCATTAGTACTTTCCTAACTCCGACGCTCCCCTGAGTTGTGGATGATACGTCAAGATAAGCCTCCCGGCTAAGTGAATTCCTAACGTTATTGAACGTAGCTCCTACTGAAAAGCGGGGATAGCGGATCCCACGCTTTGCATCCCACTAGATGCCCAGTGAGATATCCCACCCACAGCAAGTCCTATCTTAACAACAGAAACTGTGGACGGCCCCTCCAGGCTTCTCTTCACAACATGCTGCCACGCACATCACCTCACATATAAGAGTCAAGGAGGAAGAGTGCCAAGCAGAGATGGGCCCTGTGAATGACGCCGGAGGAGCAGGGTGTGGGTAGTGGGAAGATGAGAGCCTGAAACCCGGAGTTCAGCCCGGTTCTAATCCTGACTTTTGGAGGGACTTTGAATCGGCTGCAAATCCACTCTCGACTCAATCTCTGCCTCTGTAAAATGGAGAATCCAGCCCTCCTTTCCCTATCTGCCAAGGCTGCTGGGAAGAGATAAGGCCAGGGAGGCACCGTAGGCGTGGAAAACTGTGAATACTCATGCCCGACATCTCTTAGGGCGACCTTCACAGCTGCCACTCATCCAGTCACTGGTCGCCACTTTCCCCCACCACCTTGCAGAGTTCCTAGTTCCAGTTCCACTTGTCTCTCCTCTTCCCTTAGAAATCCTCAGTAGCCAGACAGGATGAAAGAGACACATCTATTACCTCCTACAGCGACAGTCATAAATCCCATTGCAATTAAACCTAGCCTGGGAAAGGGCTCAAAACACAGAACACGCTGCTGTTTCACTTCTGCCAATTACAACGTGACAATGATTGAATAGGCCAGGGGCAGTGATGCACGGGTACCCACTCGGCCTTCCTCCTGCTCCTATATGGAGTAACCAGACAGGGTCTGGGGGCTTGCAGGTATCAGAGATGACAACATACAGAGCATGCTGACCAAATCTGCAGGGGCCACAAAACTCAGAAGGCGAGCTCTCAGCACGTCAGGTGACAGAACCCAAGTGCAAAATGACTGGCAGAACAGAAGACTGAGGGAAACCAAGGAAATGAAATCTTGGATGGAAAATACAAAGTCTTACATTTGGATTTGAGAAATCAATAGCCGGTCTATAAACGGGGGACACCTGGCTTGGAACATTTATTAAAAGAAAAAGATACGGTTTTGTTTGTTTATTTGTTTTTGAACCCCAAGCTTGACATGAGCCAACCGTGATAAACTGCTACTTGGAAAAAGAAAAGTGCAAACCTGGGTTGTATTAATGATAGCAGAGTATCTGGGACAAAGGAGGGGATCTCCCGCTCTGATCCCCACTCTAGCCAGGCTAATGCCAAGCATTGGGGCCAAACTGGTCACCATTTTCACAAGGACAGTGGGACACTAGGGAAGGAGAGGGTCCAGGCTAGTAACATAAAGGGAAATTAAATCCAAGGGGAAGTGGTTGAAGGGGCAGGACGTCTTCATCCAGGGGAAGCGATCTGGGAGGGACATGACTGCTTCAAGTGTTTAAAGGGCCCTCAAGAAGAATTAGGTGGACCTCCTGGTGGTCCAGTGGTAGAGTCTGCCTGCCAGTGCAAGGGACACAGTTTTTATCTCTGGTGCAAGAAGATTCCACAGGCTGTGGGGCAACTGAGCCCTGATGCTATAACCACTGAGCCGCACAACCGAGAGCCCGTGTTCCACAACAAGAGAAGCCACCACAATGAGAAGCCCTCGAACTGCAGCTGGAGAGTAGGTCCAGTCGTGGCAACTAGAGAAAGCCGTCGAACCGCAGTGAAGGTCCAGCGCAGCCAAAAAATAAATAAATAAAATAATTAATTGTTTTTAAAACAAAGAAGATGAACTTTCCTAGGCCCATGAGAGCCCAACTGGGGCCACAGAAGAAAGTGAGAAGGCATCAGAAAAAACTGACTACCAAGCAGAGCTGCCTCCTCAGAGGCAGAGCATAATCTGTCCTTGCAGGATGCAGGCAGAGGCTGAATTTAGGAGAAAACAGAAACAGCAGAGTCCGTGACCTCGCATGCACAGGTCTCCACGGAACACACAGATGACTGAGCTGGAGGAGATTTTCCTCACTTGAGCTGGAGATGGTCCCAGATTGCTTTGCCTGAGCGGCTTCAAGGGACCCACATGCCTGCTTCCTTGTCCTCTCTCACTTCCTGCCCCTCTGGGCTCATTTTTTCTGCCATTTTTGCCCCCCCTCCCCCAGCCCAGCACACCACACGGCTGGACACCAGAATTCACTTCTCCATAATCTCTGCTGAGAAGCCTTCTCTTGGCTCCCAGGAGCAGGCTGGGTGCCCCTGCACCCCGGCTCCCTTAGTGCCCTGTGCTTTTGGCATCAGAGTAGTCCCCTTCCACCAAGAGTACTGCTTATTTCTAAAATTTATTCAGCTTTGGCTGCGCTGGGTCTTTGTTGCCACACATGGATGTTCCCTCGTTGCTGTGAGCGGGGGCTGCTCTGTGGTTGCACTGCACCCAGTGGCTTCTCTCGNAAAAATAAATAAATAAAATAATTAATTGTTTTTAAAACAAAGAAGATGAACTTTCCTAGGCCCATGAGAGCCCAACTGGGGCCACAGAAGAAAGTGAGGAGGCATCAGAAAAAACTGACTACCAAGCAGAGCTGCCTCCTCAGAGGCAGAGCATAATCTGTCCTTGCAGGATGCAGGCAGAGGCTGAATTTAGGAGAAAACAGAAACAGCAGAGTCCGTGACCTCGCATGCACAGGTCTCCACGGAACACACAGATGACTGAGCTGGAGGAGATTTTCCTCACTTGAGCTGGAGATGGTCCCAGATTGCTTTGCCTGAGCGGCTTCAAGGGACCCACATGCCTGCTTCCTTGTCCTCTCTCACTTCCTGCCCCTCTGGGCTCATTTTTTCTGCCATTTTTGCCCCCCCTCCCCCAGCCCAGCACACCACACGGCTGGACACCAGAATTCACTTCTCCATCATCTCTGCTGAGAAGCCTTCTCTTGGCTCCCAGGAGCAGGCTGGGTGCCCCTGCACCCCGGCTCCCTTAGTGCCCTGTGCTTTTGGCATCAGAGTAGTCCCCTTCCACCAAGAGTACTGCTTATTTCTAAAATTTATTCAGCTTTGGCTGCGCTGGGTCTTTGTTGCCACACATGGATGTTCCCTCGTTGCTGTGAGCGGGGGCTGCTCTGTGGTTGCACTGCACCCAGTGGCTTCTCTCGCTACAGTGCACAGGCCCTAGGGCACACCGGCCCACAAGCTTTGTGGCCCTGTGGCAGGTGGGATCTTAGTTCCCATACCAGGGGTTGAACTTGTGTACCCTGCACTGGCAGATGGATTCTTAACCACTGGACCACTAGGAAAGCCCGAGTTATTGCTTATTTACTTGTCCGATTTCCCGGCTGCGTGTAGGCTGGGGGAAGGCAGAGACCACGTCCAGTGTGCTCATCATTACCCAGAGCACCCGGGACAGCACATGGCACGCTGCGTACAGAATTAACATCTCTGAGTTCCGAGTGTATGAATGAACTCGACTCTAGGTGAAGCTCCCAGACTATAGCATGGGGAGAATTCCAGTGCTAGGACCTCCAGGCTTCCTATCCTTAGAGAACCCGTCACCTTCTGTCTCCGTTGGGCTGCATATCAGCTTTGAGGCTTTTCTGCCCCCACAGGTGCAGGGGAAGACAACCTTTCTCCCTCCAACCACAACAGGATTCCCACAGCTCCTGGGTGTCTGAGCTACATCTTCCTATCCCAACAACAGACATCTGGGGAAGTTCTTGCCTGAAAAACAGGAGGTATCAATCTGTTTGACAGGGTTTTGCCAGATGGTCAGAGACTGGAGTAGATGGTCTCTGAGGCCCTTTCTGCCCTGGGAATCTCTGCTCTGGGATTTTGGAAGGGCCTGCCCTCCTGTCCTCGGGCTATCCTGAGTGGCCCCTTGAATAGAAATATGCCCCATTCCAGGGTGTGACTCCCAGCCGGGAGATGAATCCTCAGGCAGGATAAGCTTGCTCTTTCTCCGTCCTTACCAGGCTATGCGGCAGGCACGTGCGGAGCCCCAGGGCATCGCCAACTTGGGACACAGATAAAGGGCAGAATATTCACTCTCACTTGGTCAGCCCACTGAGAAAGTGAAGACCCAAGGAGTTCAGTGCCTTTGCCCCACTTTAGAAGTGCTCATTCTACGCTCAGGAGTTAACAGGGTTGCTCTTAATATGAACATTTTCTCAGTTTTGTTTACCCTCTGCCTCTACGGCTGCTATTGGAGCCATTAATATTTAATGTCTCTTGAGGAAGGCATGCTTCCCTTACATGACAGCCCCGGTGCAGTATTCGTCAGAGACACCGACTGGGAGCTCCCCGCCTCCTGCTGCTCAGCGAGGCCCACCGGGGCCAGAATCTGGGAACGGGGCCACCGCTGGCCCATCCTCCCCACCTCCTGGGGGCATCCTGGCTGTGGCTGGGAGGCAGAAGGCTCAGGCTTTGTGCAGCCCTCCAGGGAACAGCAGTCCCTAGAATCTGCTAAAGGCTCCCAGTTTATTTATCCACTTTTTAGTCACTGGGCCTCTGGCGAAGAGGTTTCCAGGCACACAGATTGGAAAATAATACAAATTATTAACATTTAAAATGATAAAGGGATGATGGTTCATCCTGCTCTGTGAGGTGACGAAATAGCTCTGAGAGAGGACCCAGGAGTGGGCTGTGCAGGGCTCGTCTTTACCCATTAGACCCTCTGGGGCAAGTCTGGAGGTGGGCTGGAGTCCCACCAGAAAGGCCAGCTGTTCCTGGTTCTCCTTTGACCTCTGTGCTTAGAAACCACCCATATATTCCAGTCTGGGAAGAAAGATTATTGTGAATTACAATGCTCAGGAGCAAGGAACCCAAGCAGCTGGAATTGGGGACCAGTTCGCCCACACATGATCTTCCCTGGTGGTTCAGCGGTAAAGAATCTGCCTGCAATGCAGGAGACACAGGAGACAGGAGTTCGATCCCTGAGTCAGGAAGATCCCCTGGAGGAGGAAATGGTAACTCACTCTAGTATTCTTGCCTGGGAAATCCCATGGACAGTGGAGTCTGGCAGACTATACAGTCCGTAGGATCACAAAGAGTTGGACATGACTGAGCATGCATGCATGCAGGCACTTGCCCATACAAGGGCCAGCTTCAACACCAAAATCGGCTCAGTCCTTGAGGAACCAGAGTGAGACAATGCCATTTATCAGGAGGGGTGGGGGGGAGGCAGAGGCCCCAGTTACATCTTGACTCTTGTCATTAATAAGCCCGTGGTCTTAGCCAGACCTCTTAACCTCCGCTCAGCTCAGTTCAACCCAGTTTTCTCATCTGACAAATAACAGAATTATTTCATTTTAGACCTGGAAGAGGCCCCAGAAAATATCGAGTCCAATCTCCTCTCTGTACAGATAACATCTGTCCTCTCTCCTTCTCAGCATGGCTATACGGATTAATTAGAATACAGGGCATCTTCTGTATTTGTGGATTTGGGATTTAAGACTTGACATGGGGTCAATCCTTTCATTTTGTCTCTGCCTCGCCTCTTGCTGACCACTATTCAGCAGGGACCTGTAGATAACTCAGAAACCAAGGCACAGAGTTCTCGTTACTCATTGTAATGCTTTGCAGGCATGTGGTTGCTGCTCAGATTTCAAAGCATCTCACTTGCTTTATCTCTTCGATCCCTATGAGGTGGGTAGGGAGGTATCAACATGGCAGATAGGGAAATGCAGATTCTACATTTCATGGGTCATAAGTGGCCAAGAGGGAACTTGATTCCTAGTCATCTCATTCTCTGCCCAGGCTTTTTTTTTTTTTTTTCGGCCACTGAAAACATCCTCTCTTTGGTATCATCAGAAAACCTTAGAAGAAGGAAAAGAAAGGGCTTCAGAAAAGAAGGGGCTTTGGGAAATGGGTGAAAAGCTGTCCAAAGCATTGTGTGTAGGGAACAAATACTTCCAAGACGTGTCTTTTTGCAGGGATAATCAGAGGTGCCATATACAAGTAAACCATATTATTATTAAGATCCCACACTGCCAAGCCAGATGGCGTCAACTCTGCAGAACTCCTACCAAACTGACCTTTTATTTCCTATAAGCTAGTCAGCATTTGTAGAGACTCCCCTTAGGAAGTAATTCTAAAACCTGGGCAGAAGGTAAGGAGAGTTGTCAGGGAAGTGAATCCGCATTTTCAGATGATTACACTTAGTCCGAGAATTTCTGGAAACAATTATCCCCTGCCTATCAGATCCCATGTCTTATGTATCGTCATACCTCTGGCACCTAACCACCCATGGCACACAGAGGTGAGTGAACTACTGTGTTTGACAGTCTAGAGTGGGGGAAGGGATTACAAGTGGGTCTCAAACTTCAGAATTTCTGTAAATCCCTAGGTGCTTGTTAAAAAGCAGATGCTAGATTCAGAGACTCCACTGCAGATTTCAGTAGAACTGAAACCTACTTTCTTTTTCTTGTTGTTTTGAAATCTACATTCTTAATAAATTCTCTAAATAAGCATTTAAATAGGTGATCCTTGGCCCTCCCTTTTAAAATTATGGCTCAGAAAGGATTCTGCATTCCCAAGCTGGCAGGTCCTCCTGAGAGCTATTTATATATGTCACATCCACACAGTCTGCCCGAAGGTGCTCAGGTTTTATAAGTATCCCCAGGCCAAGCAGGTAAAGGTTACTGCCCTGACTGCTTAGGCTCTGGGCCATTAGCAGAAAAGACCCTGATGCTATGAAAGATTGAGGGCAAGTGGAGAAGGGGGCAACACAGGATGAGATGGTCAGATGGCATTATCGACTCAATGGACATGCGTTTGAGCAATCTCAGGGAGATAGTGAAGGACAGGGAAGCCTGGTGTGCTGCAGTTCATGGTGCCAGAGAGAGGCAGACACGACTTGGCTACTGAATAGCAACAACATCTGGCTTGCTGGAGTCCTACAAACAACCAATCCTCCAGGCCTTGGGAGGTGACAGACAGCAGGGGACTCTGCATAGCAGCCCCAGGCCTCAGAGGGCAGCAGAGCTTTGGACCTACTCGAAGGAGAAACCTGAGCCTGAGCGGCAGAAGGACAGGTCTCAGCAACTGCTTTCGGGTCTAACACAGCTGAGGGCAATTAACCTTCAGAGAGGCAGCTTCGTTTCGGCATCCAGCAGCTGCCACCTTCTTCTGGAGCCAGTTTGTATTCCCACAAGGAGCACCAAGCCGGGGGCATCTCCCTGGATGTGGCTCTGTTCCAGAACCCAGAGATTCAAAAGAAAAAAAAAAAATTCACACGAGTCAATCTGCCAGCTGCAGGGGCCTCACCGCTGAGCCCCACGCTCATCCTCGCCTCTGCCTGCCTGTTAAGTAGGAAGATATTTCTGGTCTCTCCCTGACGAAGATTATTCATCAGGGATTTCTGTTGAGCTGAGCTAGAGGTGGGAGGGGATGGGGAGACTAAACACACACAAATCCCATTCGTGTCTTTCTCACAAAGGATCTCTCACTTACATCAGAGAAGCAGGTCAGGGGCTTTCCTGGTGGCTCAGCGGTAAAGAATCTGCCTGCCGACGTGGGAGGTATGGGTTCGATCCCTGGGCCAGGAAGATCCCACATGCCGTGGAGCAACTAAGCCCATGCACCACAACTACTGACTTTATGCTGTAGAGCCTGAGCCCACACACCACAGCTACTGAGCCCGCACGCCCTAGAGTCCAGGTTTCACAAGAGAAGCCACTGCAGTAAGAAGCCTACTGCAAGCAAGAATAGCCTCCGCTCACCACAGCCAGAGAAAAAGCCCGAACAGCAACAAAGACCCAGCACAGTCAAAAATAAATGAGCAGATCGAAAGCTCTGTGCTTCCCCACCCACACCCCCTACCCTCCAGAGCAGAAACAAGGTCCCTCGTGCCAGTGGCAGGACCCAGTTCCTCAGCACCTTGCCTCTCACCCATCACTGCTTCATTGAGCCCCTTAGGATTCTAAGGATGCGGTAATGTCCAAAACATTGCTATTCCTTCTCCATGGCTCATAAGGAGATGGTATTTTTCAGAAATGGTCACAACAACATCTCCCATCCCACATGCTCTCCCAGTGATGGGACTCTGGACACCGCCCCTTGAAGGTAGGGGGGCCTTGCGACTACACTGGAAGTGCTGCTATGGGACTTCCACTGGGTCAGAAAGGGCAGTACAGCTTCCGCCCAGTTCTTCTGGGTTGCTTGGTCTTAGTACATGCCTCCATGTGGCATGGAAGCCCAAGCAGCCTGCAGAGGCGCCCACATGGTGAGGCCCATGTAGAGAGGAAGAGAGGCCGCCTCCAGTCAGTGCCAACCTGCCAGCCATGTAGTTTGACGCACTTGCTCCCAGCTGCTCCTAGGGGATGCTACATGGAGCAGAGCTGACTCCTTCTCAATATTCCCCATCAAGCGTTGTTGCCCCAGTTGAAGACTGCAAGCTAAATAAATGATAGTCGATATGTAAAAGCACTATGCTTGCCCAGCCTCCCACTTACTTCCCTTCACCTTTGTCATTCTGTCACCAAAACGGGACTCTGAGATTGCAGAGCCATGTGAGTTTTATGTAGCAAGACCCATCTGTGGGATATGTAGGGGGCAGAGTTCAGAGTTCAGGGTGGATTCAGCCCTGACTGACAGGTCCCTCCTCAGGCTTTACCTCGATGATTCACCCAGAGCAGAGTGGCTGTGCCTGTCAGGTTGGCAGCCAAGACCGTGGGTCTCAGCCAGCAAAGTGATACACGGGGAGCTTGCCGGCTCCAGGTCCCAGGGCGCACGGCTCTGATGCATGTACTCAGCCGCTTCCATGGCTCCCTAGGGGTGTTGTCTCTGGGTGTCTGTAAATGAGCATCACCCTGCAGTGTTGTCCTGAGATGTCCTCAGCTGGCAGGCTCATCCAAGCCTGGGTGTTCAACGCTGATGAAGACAAAAAAGCTCCGCTTGCCTAGGAACTCGGAGGCACTCCAGGACCTTTGCCAGAGTTGGAGGAGATCTGTGGCTGTTTATCCCTTTCAAGGTGCCAGACAGAGTGTTAGGCTGTGGTTGCAGTGTAGCTATTAACACCTGGCAGAGAATGAGATGGTTGGATGGCATCATCGACTCAATGGATGTGAGCAAACTCCGGGAGACAGTGAAGGACAGGGAAGAGTGGTGTGTTGCAGTCCACGGGATCGCAGAGTCAGACATCACTTAGCAACTGAACAACAATGATAATATGGTGACTGTGACAAACATGAGCAGTGCTTGCAGGAGATGAGGCTGCCCAGTAGGAGGCACCTTTAGACCAAAGGGCAGCCCCAGGGGGGTGGGTGTAGCTGCTATTGATCCAGCCACAGTTTCCCAGTGTCTTGGTCATAAGCTCCTCTTTCTTAACCTCCCATATTGTCTTGATACTGCATGGAACAGACTCCCTGTATGTCTTATGTGATAAAGATCCCTGCAGGTTGAGCCCTTTCTGGGCTAGAAATCAACCCTGGACCTTTCAGGGATCCCCATGCTCTTAAAACCTGAGCACACCACACACAGCGTATGGGCCTTGCAGTCCAGTCACCCCTCCCATTCCCTGTTGTAGGTTCATCCATGGTCTCCAAGCTCTGGTGTCTTGTGGAGGGGAGGGACCAAGGGCAGGCTTGAGCAGAGGTTCACATAGAGACATACGAGCACACCCACTCCTTCAGACCCCCAGCAAGCCAGCAGAGTCACGATGAGAGAGGTGGGGAAGGAGCTGGGGCAGGAGAACTGCGAACCAAACACTGGGACTGAATCAGCCAGGAGGCCAGGAGAAACTGGATCTGAATGAGGACAAGATATCCGACAAGGAGTGGAGCTGGAGGGGAGGGCGGGACAAACCAAGAGACTGGGTCTGACATCTCTACACTACCATGAGTAAAAGAGATAGCTGGAGGGAAGCTGCGTATAGCACAGGGGGCTCTGCTCAGGGCTCTGTCACGACCTAGAGAAGTGGGAGGCAGAGGGGTGGGAGGCAGGTGCAGGAGGGAGCAGACATATGTATACATATAGGTGCTTCACTTCATTGTCCAGTAGAAACACACACAACATGATAAAGCAACTATACTCTAAGAAAAAACAAAAATTACAGGCAGAGATCAGGGGCAGCTCTAGGACCCTCAGTCCCTTCCCAGGACTTCAGGCTGGATCATCAAGCTCTTGGAAGCAGGCAGGAAGAGGTTCCTGTGTCTCCCCTAAGTGAAGACCAAACGGACTTGGTCATGGTGCCCACTAGTGTCCAAAGACCTCTGGACCCCACTGGATGCTGGGGAAGCAGTTCTCTGGTGTTTAGGGTCCACTGTGGGGAGTGGGATGTCCTGGAGGCCTCACTGCAGCTACAAGAGGATGTTAGACAGGAACCAGAGACACTGGGCCCCTGGGGAAGATGAGCAGAAAATGAGGATTGGCTTTGGGCTTTGGCACTGGACCTGACCCAAAAAAGAGGCCACAGAACTATGTAAAAAATGGCTTTCAAGTTTTATTAACTGTGATATTATGATTTATATATTTGGTCTTCATCCTCGCTTCCAGCACAGAGCTCTTAAAACCTGGGGAATTTCTTAAGTGATAAGAGCGCTGGGAGAATGTTTGGTTCTATTATTTGGTCTTTGAGGTTACAGGGTTCCTGAAACCCTTGAGGTTGCCTGGGAGATAGAAGCATCTTTTGTTCTAATGAGGTGACTCTGGGCTCCCAGAAGCCTCCTGGATAGGGGGCTGATCACCAGAAAGACCCAGCCATAATCAGAAGCTTGGAATTTTCAGCACTGTTCCCCATTCACTTGAGAAGGAAGAAGGGGTGGAAATGGAATTAATAATTTATTATGCCTGTGTGTGGAAGCCTCCATAAAATTCCTAAAACACAGGGTTCAGAGAGCTTCCAGACTGGTAAACACGTTCACATCTGGAAGATAACATACAACTCCTCAGGGACAGAGGTTCCTGCGATCAGGACCTTTCCAGATCTCACCCTGTGTATTTCTTCATCTAGTGGTTCATCTGTATCCTTTAAAGTGTAAATGTTTCGAGTTCTGTGAGCTGCTCTAGCAAATTAATCAAATCTGAGGAGGTCAAGTTTTTCTCATCCTTTAACCATGGCCAATGAAAAGAAGTATACATCACATCATTAACCAGGACCTAAACGTATATATAAAACTGAAACAAACATTTCGTGATACAGTAACTTCTTACTGCCTATGACACTCTGATAAGTTCTTTTCATTCTTTTTCATTTTTGCTACAACTGCTGGTTGTGAACCACTAAACTGATCTCCCAGCTTACTAATGGGTCTCGACCTGCAGTTTGAAAAACAGTGCTCTCAAAGGTGGCAAACTATGGCCCACAGGCCAAACCCTGCTACCTGTTTGGTTTTTAACTGAGGTGAAATTCATACAGTTTATATAATTTCATACATACATTTTATAGTATAAATTTAATGATATTTAGTGCAGGCATTCAAAATGTTGTACAACAGTCACCTTTCTTCCATTTCAAAAATGCTTTATCACCCCAGAACAACACCATATTCTCTTCAAGTAATAATACACACACACCCCATTCTCTCCTGCCCTCATCCCCTGTGTCTCTGGATTTGCCTTCTCTGGGCATTTCACTTAAAGGAATCATAAAATAAGTTTACTTTTGTATCTGGCTTCTTTCACTTAGCATGATGTTTCAAGGTTCAAGTTATAGCACATATCAGTACTTCATTCCTTTTGATGGCTGAATAATATTCCATTGTATATATGTGACTATTTATACTATATTCAGCTGTTGATGGATAACCGGGCTGTCTCCACCTTTTAATGATGCTATAAACATTCATGTTTTTATGTGGCTATACATTTTATTTCTTTGGGGTATGTACTTAGAGTGCGATTGGTGGGCCATATTATAATTCTGTGTTCAACGTTTTGAAGAACTGCCAAACTGTTTTCCACAGTGGCTGCACCATTTTACACTCTTACCAGCAGCATACAAACGTTCCGATTTCTCCACACCCTTGCCAATACTAACTATCTTCTGGTATTTTTTGTTTTATATTAAAAGCCATCCGAGTGGACGTAAAGTACTATTTCATAGTTTTGATTTGCATTTCCTTAAAAACCAAACAAGTTTTACATTTTTTCACACATTTGTGGAACATTTGGACTTTGGAGAAATGACTATTCAAGTCCATTGCCAATTTTTAAATTGGGTTGTTTGTCTTTTTGCTGTTGAGTTATAAGAGTTCTTATTATTTACTATCCCTTACCAAATTTATGATTTGCAAATATTTTCTCATTTTCATTTTCTCTTTTCATTTTTTGATAGTATCCTTTGATTCACAAAAGTTTAATTTTGATAAGCCCAATTTAACTTTTCTTGCTCGTGTTTTTGGTGTCACATCCAAATTTATGAAGATTTACTGCTACGTTTTCTTCTAATAGTTTTCTAGGGCTTCTCTGATGCCTCAGATGGTAAAGAATCTGTCTACAATGTAGGAGACCCATGTTTGATCCCTGAGTCGGGAAAATCCCCTGGAGAAGAGAATGGCTACCCACTCCAGTATTCTTGCCTAGAGAATTCCATGGACAGAGGAGCCTGGCAGGCTAAAGTCTATGGGGCTCAAAAAGTTGGACAAGACTGAGTGACTAACTTTATAGTTTTAGTTAATATATTTAGGCTTTTGATCCATTTTGGATTACTNCCCACTCCAGTATTCTTGCCTAGAGAATTCCATGGACAGAGGAGCCTGGCAGGCTAAAGTCTATGGGGCTCAAAAAGTTGGACAAGACTGAGTGACTAACTTTATAGTTTTAGTTAATATATTTAGGCTTTTGATCCATTTTGGATTACTTTTTACACAAGGATTGAGGTAGGGGCCCAACTTCATTCCTTGCAGATAACATTTATCCATATATATAGAAAATCTCAAATAATCCACACACACACAAAAAAAAAACCTAACAGAGCTAAGAAACAAATTCAGCAAAATTACCAGGCACAAGCCAAAATACAAAAACTAGTTTTGTTTCAAGATACTAGCAATGAACAATTCAAAATGAAAACTGAGAAAACATTTCCATTTACAATAGCATTAAAAGCATAAAGTACTTCGGAACAAACTCAGGAGATGAAAGACTTACGCACTGAGAACTACAAAACCTTGCTGGAAGAATTGAAAGACACAATTAAGGAGAAAGACAGCCCAGGTTCATGGGTTGAAAGACCTAATATTGTTAAGAAGGCAATACTCCCCAGAGTCGTTGATAGGTTCAGTGCAATCCTTATCAAAATTCCAATGGTGTTTTTTACGGAAATGGAAAAGCTGATCCTCAAATTCATAGAGAACTGCAAGGACTCTGAATACCCAAGATAATACTGAAAAAGAAAAAGCTGGAAGACTCATACTTCCTGATTCTGAAGTTGCTGAATCAAAATGGTGGTGCTGGCATAAATACAGATATACAGACCAGTGGAATAGAATCGAGAGTTCAGAATAAACCCAAACATCTATGACTAGTCGACTTTGGACGAGGGTGCAAAGACTCTTCCATGAGGAAAGAATCGGCAAGAAACAGCGCTGAGACAGCTGGAAAACCACATGCTACCAGCTTATGTAAATTAAATTTTATCAGAACACATCCTGCTCATTTGTCTGTGGCTGCTTTTGTGCAACCTGGCAGAGCTGAGCAATCACAACAGAGCGTACAGTCCCAAAGTCTAAAATATCTATTATTTGGTCCTTTACAAAAAAAAAATAGTGAAGACCGTTGGATAACAGAGTATTTCTCATGCCCACCTGTGGACATTGCTTCATTTAACAAACATTTGTTCAGCACCTACCACATACTAGGCATTGCTCTAGACAAAGAGTGAAAAAAAGACAAAAACATCTATCCTCCTGGAGCTTACACTCTAGTAGGGGAACTACCCAGGACAGCTCTGCAATTTAAAGAAATCCAATGACCCCTTGGGGAGGGGAAGCAGAGGCTAAAAGTTACAAGCAGACAAGCTGAGACAGAGGCCATGAACCCTCCGGGCCCTGACCCATCCACAAGCTCTCTGTTGGTCCTGGCCACATCTCATTCAGCTGCATCTTCTAAGTTGAGGCCAGAACCACCCAGCAAGCAGTAAATCCTATGGCTCTTCCAGAGGATCTAATAAGTTTAGAGGATCGTGCAGAATGAGTGAGTAAAATACAATCACAGTGTAAGATACACTCACAGAGTAAAATTTACTCACAGTGGTGAGTAAAATACAGGCCCTACATTGCAGAAGACCACAGTCTAGTGAAGAATAAACTAAAGACACAACATCATAAGAAAAATCAAGACATGTTATTACTTAAGGGGGAAGGATAAATGAGGATTATGAGATTAATAGATGGATACCACTATACATAAATAGATAAACAGTAAGGATTTACTGTATAGCATAGAGAATTATAGAGGGCTTCCCAAGTATCGCAGTTAAAGAATCTATCTGCCAGTGCAAGAGACTCAAGAGACGTGGGTTCAATTCCTGTGTCGAGAAGATACCCTGGAGTAGCAAATGGCAACCTATCCCAGTATTTTTTGCCTGGGAAATCCTATGGACACAGGACCTGGCAGACTATACCCCACGGGGTCACAGAGAGTTGGACATGACTGAACATGCACACAGGTCACAGAGAATTATTTTCAATATCTTGTAATATAACTTCAAATGGAAGAGTGGAAAGAGAATATATACACTTATATAAAACACTGAATCTTTTTGCTGTACACCTGAAAACTAACACAATATTGTAAATCAACTATAGTTCAATAAAAAGAAACACTGTCACTCTCGCACTGTGTAAAAACTTCTATAGCTCGCATCTCATTTGATGTTCAAAAGAACACACAAAAGATTTGTATCACACTTGAAAGACGAATAAACTGAATTTCAAAGAGCTCAGTATTTTGCCTTTGACCACAAAAATAGTGGGTGGACACCTAGGAATCTGAACCAGGACTATAATGAATCTAAGTTTTGCCATTAAATTATGAAATAGACATTTATGGAACTCCCACTATTTTCTAAGCATGATTCCATGTTCTACTGATACAAAGATGATCAGACTTAGTGTTCTGTACATTCTGTACCCACTGTGAACAGGAGACGGGACATGGATAATTCACTTGCTTGTGGTGGTTTATAGATAATTCAGAAGGCAGGACACAAACATAAGTGAGATAGTGACAATAATAGTGGGTACATTCTAAGGGTCCACAAAGAGGTTTAAATAATAATATTTCAAAGCAATTCTTGGATGGGACGGATAGGGAAAACTTCACAGAGGAGAGGGAATATACAGATGGTAGGATTTTAAAATGGGCATGTACTAGGTACGCTTCCCTGGTGGTTCAGTGGTAAAGAATCCACCTACATTGCAGGAGACGCAAGAGACTCCAGTTCAATCCCTGGGTCGGGAAGATCCCCTGGAGAAGGAAATGGTAACCCACTCCAGTATTCTTGTCTGACAATCTTATGGACAGAGGAGCCTGGTGGCTTACAGTCCATGGGGTCTTTTAAAAATATTTATTTTTTTTTAATTAAAGGATAATTGCTTTACAGAATTTTGTTGTTTTCTGTCAAACATCAACATGAATCAGCCATAGGGATACATATGTCCCCTCCCTCTTTAGCCTTTCTCCCATCTCCCTCCCCATCCCACCTTTCTATATTGTCACAGAGCCCCTGTTTGAGTTCCCTGAGTCATACAGCAAATTTGCATTGGCTATCTATTTTACATATGGTATTGTAAGTTTCCATATTACTCTCTCCATACATCTCACCCTCTCCTTCTCCCCACCCTCCGTGTCCAAAAGTCTGTTCTCTATGTCTGTTTCTCCATTGCTGCCCTGCAAATAAATTCATCAGTACCATCTTTCCAGATTCCATATAAATGCATCAGTATATGATATTTATATTTCTCTTTCTGACATACTTCACTCTGTGCAATAGGCTCCAGGTTTGTCCACCTCATTAGAACTGATTCAAATGCGTTCCTTTTAAGAGTCCGTGGAGTCTTAAAAGCGTCAGACACAACTTAGCGACTAAACCACCA
The DNA here is from genome assembly GCA_006410875.1 of Neotragus pygmaeus. Classification (NCBI taxonomy): domain Eukaryota; kingdom Metazoa; phylum Chordata; class Mammalia; order Artiodactyla; family Bovidae; genus Neotragus; species Neotragus pygmaeus. The sequence goes on from SJYV01023145.1 coordinate 579,869, forward strand.
CCCCTAGNGGACATGGGTTTGGGTGGACTCCAGGAGTTGGTGATGGACAGGGAGGCCTGGTGTGCTGCGGTTCATGGTCGCAGAGTCGGACACAACTGAGTGACTGAACTCAACTGAAAGATTATCACACCAAGTGAAGTAAATCAGACAGAAACAAATGTCACAATTACCCCTTACACGTGGAATCTAAAAAATAATGCAAATGAATTTATTTACAAAGCAGACTCACAAACAAAGAAAACAAACTTCTAGTTACCAAAGGAGAGGAATAAACTAGGATCTTGGAATTAACAGATACATACTACTATATATAAAAGAGATATATAAAAGAGATGATCAACAAGGACCTACTGTATAGCACAGCAGATCATATTCAATATTTCATAAAACCTATAGTAGAAAAGAATCTGAAAAAGAGCATACATATATGTATAACGGAATCATTTTATCGTACACCTGAACCTAACATAACATTGTAAATATACTTCAAAAAATAAAAAAACAAAACTCCTTCTGGTTCGCATTTTACTCTGAAGAACCACATGGTCTGACCCTCATAGCCACAGCTCTGACCTTGTCTCCTATTGTTCTGCCAGGTCAGCCCCCTGGTTGTGTCTTGGACATGTCAGGGCCCCTCCTGCCTCTGGTCTCTGCATGTTTGCATGGGCTGTTCCCTCTCTCTGACATGCTCTTCTCCTGGTATCTGCCTGGCTCCTCTCTCACTTCCTTTAAGTCTTGACTCAAACATTACTTTTTCAGTGGGGCTTTCCCCAGCCACCCCATCTAACATTTTGACACCCTTTCCCTTGGACCTTTCCTTGTTTCATTTTTCTCCTTAATACTTCTCCTTGACAGACCACACACACAATTTATTTTTATATTCTTCATGACTCAGGATTCTTGCTTGTTTTAATTCACCACTTTATGCTCAGTGCCTGGAACAGTGCCTGATCCCTAGCAGGCACTAAATAAATATTTGCTCAGTGAATGAATGAACCAAGAGCTGGAGGCTGCATGGAGACCAGTGGCCACCAGCTCCCAACATCCATGGGCAGGACCCCTGGAGGAGCCAGCCTGACCTCCCCTCCAAGCACCTTGACCCAGGCTTTGGAGGAATGACCAGGGCGTGTGGGCCACTGAGATAAGGTCAGTACAATAGGGCAGTGCCTTGCCACTGGGCTTCAAGGCTCACAGGCAGCTGTGTGGATGGAAGCAGTGGGTTCCAGTGGCAACAGGAACTATGAAGTGTGAGAGGCAGTATGTGCTCAGGGCTGTCAATGAAACAAACAGATACGGGCAGGAAATCTTCCCAGAGCCAGGCAGAATTTCTTCCTACCGTGTATGGCAGGGAGGGTGATAAAGTATTTATTAAGGGCTTGTACCTGGAGGGAAGCCTTGCTGAGACAGGTGAAACCAACAACCCATGTCTCGTGATGATCATCTTCATGCATGCGTGCTAACTCACTTCATCATGTCCGACTCTGTGCAACCCCATGGACTATAGCCCACCAGGCTCCTATGTCCATGGAATTCTCCAGGCAAGAATACTGGAGTGGGTTGCCATGTCCTCCTGCAGAGGATCTTTCCATCCCAGGAACTGAAGCCACGTCTCCTACATCACATGCAGATTCTTTACCACTCAGCCACCAGGGAAGTCTGTGATGACTACAATGCACTGATGATACAGAAAAATGCATGCACTCATGGTGGGGGTAAATGGGCTCCTGAGAGTTCCACTTTCTCCCTCCCCCAAATCAGGATGGTGCCTATATAGGAATGAAGGAATACACTGTGATGCTTATTTCCAGCATTGTGGTGCAGACAAGCCTAAGGACCTTCAGAGGCTCAGGAGGGTCACAGAGGATGGGGGTTGGAGGGCTCTGGGGGAGCAGGGGCCAGGCTACTGGGCTGGCTATATGGGAGCCACAGAGGTGGGGAGAGGGGAAAAGCAGGAGGCGGTCATGGCACAACAGAAGCAAAACTGCTTTCAAAGGTGAAGTGCGGAACAAAGGTGAGCTGGAAGGAGTTTATGAATATTACCAGGAGATGAGTATCCGGAACAAAAGACGCGGGAGGGGAGAAGTCAGCCCTGGGTAAAAAGCTTTAAAACACCGCATCACATTAATGCCTCTAGTCCACACAGCAGGCAGCCACGGTTCCCTGCAATTTACAGATGAGGGGCCAGGAGCTCAAAGAGGCTAATTCACTTGCCCAAGGTCACACAGCTCTTGGTGGCTGGATACAGAATTTGGCTCAAGTTTCTGTAACTCCAAAGCCAGTGGTTCTTCACAGGAGCCCTGTGAGGCTTTCTGAAAATTTGGGGGATTTTTTTTTCCTCTAAATGTAGTAATGCCCAAGCATTTATACACAGGCACACCTCAGAAATACTGCAAGCTCCATTGTAAACCACCACAATAAAGCGAATATCACAATAAACTGAGTCACATGAATTTTTTGGCTTCCCGGGGCATATAAAAGTTATGTTTACACTATACTGTGGGCTTTTCTGATAACTTAGAGGGTAAAGAATCCACCTGCAATGCAGGAGACCCAGGAGATGCAGGAGATGCAGGTTCGATCCCTGAATTGGGAAGATCTCCTGGAGGAGAAAATGGCAACTCACCCCAATATCCTTTCCTGAAAAATCCCACTGACAGAGGAGCCTGGCAGGCTAGTCTAAAGGGTCGGACACGACTGAGTGACTAAACACACCCACACACTATTCTGTGGTCTATTAGCTGTATGATAGCATTATGTCTAAAAGCATAATGTCCATACGTCAATTTAAAAATACTTCATTGCTACAAAATGCAGACCATCATCTGCGTCTTCAGAGAATCATAATTATTTTAAACCAGTGGAGGGTCTTGCCTCAATGTTGATGGCTACTGACTGATCGGGGTGGTGGGTGCTGAAGGTTGGAGTACCTTAAAATAAGACAAGAATGAATTTCGCAAATCAACGGACTCTTCCTTTTACGAAAGGTTTCTCTGCAGTGTACAATGCTGTTTGATAGCATTTTACCCACAGCAGAACTTCTTTCAAAGTTGGAGTTAGTCCTCTCAAAGGCTGCTGCTGCTTTATCAACTGAGTTTATATAATATTCTCTTTTTTAAGAAGAGGGTCACATTCCCTTTTGCTCACATTTTCTTTTTTTAAAATAATTTTTATTTACTTATTTTTTGTTGTGCTGGGTCTTTGTTGCTGCGTGGGCTTTTCCCTAGTTGTGGGGGCTACTTTCTAGCTGTGATGCTCAGCCACTCGTTGTGGTGGCTTCTCTTGTTGCAGAGCATGGGCTCTACAGTATGTGGGCCTTAAGAGTTGTGGCATGTGGGCTCAGTGTTTGTGGCTCATGGGCCTAGCTGCTCCAAGGAATGTGGGATCTTCCCAGACCAGGGATAGAACCTGTGTCTCCTGCACTGGCAGGCAGATTCTTTATCACTGAACCACCAGAGAAGCCCTACGTAATATTTTTAAGTTCTTTATTGTCATTTCAATAATCTTCATAGCATCTTCCCCCAGGAGTAGTTTCCATCTCAAAAAACCACTTTCCTTGTTCATCCATAAGAAGCAACTCCCCATTTGTGAAAGCTTTATCATGAGTGAGGGAGTGAGTGAAGTCTCTCGGTGGTGTCTGATTCTTTGTGACCCCATGGACTATACAGTCCATGAAATTCTCTAGGCCAGAATACTGGAGTGGGTAGCCATTCCCTTCTCCAGGGGATCTTCCCAACCCAGGGATCGAACCCAGGTCTCCCACATTGCAGGCAGATTCTTTACGAGCTGAGCCACAGAGGAAGACCACTTTATCATGAGATGGCAGTCATTCAGTTAACATCTTCAGGCTCCACTTCCGATTCTAGTTTTCTTACTATTTCTACCACATCTGCAGTTACTTCCTCCACTGAAGTCCTGAACCCTTCAAAGGCATCCAAGACAGTTGGAATCAACTGCTTCCAAACTTTTGTTAAGGTTGATATTTGACCTCTGTCCATGAATCACAAATGGCATCCAGAATGGCATTCATCATGGCATCCAGAACGGTGGATTTCCAGAAGCTTCCTTTCCCGAAGATTTTTGACTGACTTTTCCAAGACTCATCAGAGGAATCTCTATCTATGGTAGCTATAGTCTCCTAAAATGTATTTCTTAAATAATAAGACTTGAAAGTTGAAATGACTCCTTGATTCATGGGCTGCAGAATGGATGCTGTGTTAGCAGGCATGAAAACATTAATCTCGTTGTACATCTCCATCAGAGCTCTGGGTAACCAGGTGCATTGTCAGGGAGCAGTAAGATTTCAAAAGGAAACTTTTTTTTCTGATCTCAACAGGGGACTTAAAATATTCAGTAAACCATGTTGTAAACAGATGTTCTGTCATCCAGGCTTTATTGTTTCATTTAGAGAACACAGGTAGAGTAGATTTAGCATAATTCTTAAAGGCCTGAGGATTTTCAGAATGATAAAGGAGCATTGGCTTAAACATAAAGTCACCAGCTACAGAAGAAGAGTCAGCCTGTTCTCTGAAGCTCTGAAGCCAGGCACTGACTTCTCCTCTCCAGCTATGAAAGTCCTAGATGGTATCTTCTTCCAAGAGAAGACTGTTTGGTCAACATTGAAAATCTGTTGCTTGGTTGTGCTGTATGTGCTGTACTAAGTTGCTCACTAGTGTCTGACTCTTTGTGACACCATGGACTGCAGCCCATGAGGCTCCTCTTTCCATGGGATTCTCCAGGCAAGCGTATCAGAATGTGTTGCCATGCCTTCTCTGGGGGATCTTCCCAACCCAGGGATCAAACCCGTGTCTCTTAAGTCTCCTGCATTGGCAGGTGGGTTCTTTACCACTAGTGCCACCTGGGAAGGCCTTGCTGTTCAGTTGTAGCCACCTTCATGAATTATCCTAGCTAAATCTTCTGGATAACTTCCAGTAGCTTCTACAACAGCACTCACTGCTTCACTTTGGACTTGATGTTACAGAGGTGGCTTCTTTCCTTAAACTTCATGAACTAACCTCTGGTAGCTTCAGACTTTTCTTCTGCAGCTGCCTTACCCCTTTCAGCCTTCCCAGAATTGAAGAAAGTTAGGGAGCTACTCTGGATTAGCCTTGGTTTAAGAGACTGTGGCTGGTTTGATCTTCTATCCAGACCATTCAAACTTTCTCCATTTCAGAAATAAGGCTGTTTCACTTTCTTATCATTTGTGTGTTCACTGGAGCAGCACTTTCATTTTCCTTCAATAACTTTTCCTTTGCATTCACAACTTGGCTAAGTGTTTTTGGCTCACCTCAGCTTTTGACGTGCTTCCCTCACTAAAAATCATTCCTATTTCTCTCTATATATAATTTAGTTTCAGCTCCGTTGCTGCATGTGGGCTTTCTCTAGTTTGGCAAGTGGGGGCTACTCTCTGGTTGTGATGCACAGGCTTCTCACGGCAGTGGCTTTCCTCTTGTTGTGTGTGGGCTCTAGAACACAGATTTAGTAGTTGTGGTGCACGGGCTTAGCTGCTCTGTGGCATGTGGGACCTTCCAGGATGAGGGATTAAACCTGTGTCCCCAACACTGGCAGGAGGATTCCTATCCACTGGACCCCCAGGGAAGTCCTATTGCTAGTTTTTGGGTTTTTTTTTAAGAGATGAGTTACTCTTCCTTGCACTTGAACAGTTGGCCATTGCAGGGTTATTAATTGGCTTAATGTCACTATTGTTGTGACTCAGGGAACACGGAGGCCCAAGGAGAGGGAGAGAATCTGAGAACAGCCAGTACGCAGAGCAGTCAGAACACACACATTTACGAGTTAAATTTGCTGTCAGTATTATTTGTGGTGCCTCAAAACAACTGTATCAGTAACACTGAAGATCACTGATGACAGATCACCGTAACAATTACGATAATGATGAAAAAGTTTGAAATACTATGAGAATTACCAAAATCTGACACACAGACACAAAGTGAGCAGACGCTGTTGGAAAAATGGCTCCAATAGATCTGCTCCACGCAGGGCTGCCACAAACCTTCAGTTGGTAAAAAAGAACACAATTATCTGCGAAATGCCATAAAACAAAGCACAATAAAATGAGATGTGCCTGTACGCACACATATTTTATTATGTTACTTTCCTTTAATTTATCCTTTGTTATACTTAGGATATTGTACGTTTTTAAATCATGCATGCAGAAGGGTTAAAGTATTGGTGAATTCCATTTTAGGATGGTAAAGCACGCTTTTTCAAATACATATAAAATAGATTGGATCGAACTGAGAAACATCACACCCTTCAAGGTCGAAAAGGAAGAGTGATGTCACCTCAGCTCTGGCCAAACCACCCACTCCTAACTCCAGGACCTAGAAGGAGAGAGAGCGGCCAGACCAGGAGAAGGAAGAGGAGGGGTGTAGCTGCAGCCTGATGCAAGAAGCGGGCAGGGCAGGGGTAGGAGTGAGACCCTCCGTGGACAGCACTGGGCTAGCATTCACTGCTACACTGCCAGCCCTTCCCAGAGGGACTGGCTCCAACCCAACTGCCCCAGCCCCACATGCCTACCGGATGTGTTACCCCATGAGGGTTGGCGGTGGCTGGCATACCTGATAATGCTGCTGACAGCCCCGCAAAAGCCTTTCTGTTGAAGTGTTCTGCGGCTCATTCCTAGCTCATTTGTAACCTCGAGGCTACCCTGCCCTCTGGCTGTTGGCGTATGCCGAAGGAACACATACTTTTAAAGGTCAGACTTAGTGAAGCCAGTTGGAGCACAGCGTGCCATCAGGCATTTAGGATGTGGGTTAGCTGATGCTTTGGACTGTTCATCACTGTTCATCAGCACAGCCAACCAAAGGCGCTAACTGTCACGNAAGGAACACATACTTTTAAAGGTCAGACTTAGTGAAGCCAGTTGGAGCACAGCGTGCCATCAGGCATTTAGGATGTGGGTTAGCTGATGCTTTGGACTGTTCATCACTGTTCATCAGCACAGCCAACCAAAGGCGCTAACTGTCACGTCTTCAAGAACAGAACCGACCGCTGAATGCAGGCTGAACCATCCCGGCGTTAGGTGGGTCTGGAAGGATGTGGTCAGAGAAAGGAAAGGAAAGCAAAGGAAAAACATTAGGAAGATGATGGGACTAAGGACAGGTGAGGAGGCAGAAGGCAGATTCTTTCACAAGGGGAAGCACAGACTCCAGCGAAGGAGAGGAAGGGACACCGTACCAGGCGCTGGACATCAAGGTTACAGATGTGGGGCTACCCCCATCACAACATCTCCTCCCTGGGTCTCGGTTTTCTCTTCTGTAAATGACAGAGCTGGACCAGGAGACTGCCAAAGTCCTCTTCCGGCTCTGACGGCCTATGAGCTGGGGAGCTGGATTGAAAGAGGGTGCAGAGAGCAGAGCGCTGGCCCCATAGCTGCTCTCTGTCACCGCCAAAGGCACCAAGGTCTGAGAGTCACCTGGGGCTCCTCCCTCCTGCCCGGTCATCCTGCTGCCACTGCCTTGGCCCAACCCTCTTCATCTCTCCAGCCCCCACCTCCCCACCCCCAGCCCATCTGGCTGCATCCGGTTTTCTTCCAAATGAGAAGCACAAGGGAGCCACCACCAATGCTAGCTCCGCACCATTCCCAGGACATGCCTCGACTCCACACTGGAGCAGGGCTTCAAACTTAGTTCAGACTGCACCTCCCCGGGAAGCCTCCTCTGGGTCCCCAGGGCAGAGCTGAGCGGTCGCTACTCAGTTCAGTGGGATCCTCCAGGCCTCTGCAGACCGGGTTATAATTGTGATCTGTAGTGATCATCTCCCTCATGAGACTCTGAATCCTCAGGATAGAGGTGGGGACCCTCATACCACACCAGACACGAGGCAGGAAAGACTGGCCTTTCTAAACTCCAAGTTCACTCCGCTCCACCACCAGCCAGCTCCGTGGTCTTAGGGAGTGCCCCCTCCTCCCTCCTGCAACTCCCGTTTCCTCGTCGGTGCACAGGATCTGAGTCTGAGCTCCAGAGCTGGGGTGAGCCCTGTCTCTCCTGGCCTCCGCGGGGGTGGTTTGAGGCTGGAGATGCGGGAGCATCTCTTTTCCCAGTCGCCACCGGGGCAGACACACTTTAGCACAGATGCACTCTCACACGCAGACCCTGCAGTGATCCATCCTTCCGCTCTGCACTCCCAGGGTTAATTAGCCTGCAGCATCTATAGGGCGCTTTCTCCTTTAATAGCCAATTATATCTTGTTAGCTCTATTGTCATTTATAGGACAAGTCACAGAGGCACTCCCGGGCCCGCTGGCCCATCTTGCAGAAGCCGGCAGCCCAGATCCCTCTGCTGGCGATGGGGAGAGAACTGGAAGCCTCTCCTGGGAAGGAGGGCTCGGGGAAGAGCACTGAGGGAGGCCGGCTCTGGGAGGGAGAGGCGGCTGAGAGCCTGGTGCTTGCTCGTGCAGGTCACGGAGCAGGGCTCCCTGGGTGCGTGACAGGAGGCCCTTCAGGCCTGCTCTGGTTCTGTCGCCTCCGTGTGCACCTGGGGGCTGCACACAGCAGCGTCCACGGTCGGTGGTCGGTATGGCGGCTCCAGCTGCAAGATTCCAGGCCTCTGCAGGGCGGATCAATATCCAGCCAGCCTCCCTGCTAATGACACTACGTCTCAGCCTGGTCACATGGCTCAAAACGGGGCCCGGGCTGCGCTAACGAGGCCGGAACAGCCCTGCCCCATGCTGCCTCCTGGCCCCCTTCCAGACCAGGGAGGCGGTGGGCCAGCCAGACCCCGCAGGCCGACCTCTCGTTCTCTTCTGCATGAAAGAAGTTTCTGACAAGCTCTGCCTCGAGCGCCCTGGCCTCGGAAGAGCTGATGTCTTGATGTGGCCGAAGCAGCCTTTCTCTCTCGCTTTGCAGTGAGAACAGAGAGTCTTTCTCACAGGCACCTGGGTGAAATATGGCTTGGAGACAATCTCCTGGCGAGTCACAGAAGGCCCATCATGGCAGGACGGGGCAGCCATGCTGGGCAGAGGGAGAGCTAGGACCTCAGTCAGGGAGCCTGAAGCCCTGGAGGCTAGAAGTGAGCGGACAGGATGGCTCCAGGGGCAAGCTCAGTGCCAGGGAAGTTGAAGACCCCTGGTCTATTTACAGCTCCTTGGGGGCTGGACCACAGCGGGCTAATTTATAGCTCAGACACAGCTCAGCACCGCCTCTGTCTGCAGGCTCAGGTCAGCTTGTGTGAGAAAGAGCTCCCCCCACCCCTATACTCCTGGGGCTGAAAGAGCAGGGCTGGCGTGAGCACTCTTAGCCAGGGGTCTCTGAGAGTCCTCCTTGGGGGCTGTGAATCATAATAGTAAAGAGCTTTGAAAGGGGTGAGAAGCAGATCTGGCTTCAGCGGAGGCTCAAGATTTTTTTTTTTTTTTTACCTTCCTACATGTGCTGGAGGGGAAAAGGAAATAATAAAGTTCCTGTGATCAAGCCTGAGGATGATAAACTAGGAAGAATGGAACTGCAGGAAGAGATGGGAAAACATTACAGGAGGCTACAGTGTTTTATGGCCTGTGCGGCATTTCTTTCTCTCTCTTTTTTAAGGGAACAAATGAAAGGGCTTGGATTTTAATTAGGCTCCTGAAAGACAAAAATTATCCTGGGTTTACGCAGGTAGGGGTGGGCTCCAGGCTACCTCTTCCTCCTCCGTCTCCCACTGACCCGACTGCAATCTCAGGAGGCCGGAGGCACAGTCTCTCCCTCCTGTACCCAAGCAAGCTATGAATCAGGCTCCAGGAAGCCGGCGCTGGAGGGAAGGGACCTCCGAAATCCCACAGATTTCTAATTCTCAAACTGTGCTCCCCAGAACACCCTCCTAGGCTACATCTGGGTATTGGGAGGTAGGGGGAGAAGGGATGCCAACCTCCAAGGCCCCAACGTCCTGCTTCGATCCCAGTAGCTCAGTTTTTACCTATTGTGATTCTGTGAGTAAATGAGAGATGTAACCACTAAAAATAAGTTTGGAGGCCACTGATCTGGTCTGATCATCTCATTTTACAGATCAGGGCCTCTGAGGCACTCCAAGGAGGAAAAGCCAGTTTCAGGTCATGGTTGCAAATAAACAGCCAACCTGAGGCCCGAGCCATGGCATCTTGTTTATGCCACTGTTCCTTTCCCAGCACCATTCTGCTTGCAATTCTTTTGTCTGCTATCACAGTTTCCTTGCACAATGCCAAAGCTACACTGCCAGTCCAGACCCCAACGCTCGCGCCTCAGACCTGTATGTCCAGCTGTTTACCCAAGGTCCTGAGTACCTGCAGTCCATCACATCTCCCACGCACCTTCTGCCCCTGGTTGATGTCAACCTCCCAGTCTCCCAGCGGCAGCTCCAGAATTTTTATAGGAGGGAATGAAAGGCAGTCAGGCTGAAAGGGGGAATGGTGCTAGCGAACTTGTCTACAGCTGAGTCTGCATGGCTTTCTTAGGTTAGCTGTTTAATTGGGGTGCTAAGGATGCTAATGGAGACCTCCTCCTGACTCAGCCACTGCAGTCATCCCGAGTGGAAATCCAGAGACATCCTTGCCTCTGTCTTCATGTTTCCCGCCTGCCCCATCTAATCAGTAACCAAATCCTACTAACCTGACTTCTGAAATAATATTGTACTTCATCTTCTGTCCTCTATCTGCTCTATGTGAAAGGTCCAGGCCTCCTGGCCTCTTGTACGTCAGCTTTGGAGAGCAGGGCTCCATCTCTTGTGTCTACCTCTCTGTACCTACACTCACCAAACACCTAACACATACGTGTCACTCAGTAAATATTCATGAAAAGGATAGATTGATGGATGAGCAAATGGTTGGACTACTGCAACAGTCTCTTAACTGGTCTCTTTTAAAAAGTTGTACCCTCTTCAAATATGCCCTCTATTTTACTTCTGGGAAGATTCATCTAAGATGTAAATTGCCAAGGCGCTCTCCTAACTTAAAACCCATCTGTATCGGTTTCTTGTTCCTCCCTGAGTTGAAGCTTCCCTCTCCAGCACACAGGGTCTCCACGACTGGGTCCACGATTCCTCTTCAGTCTCATCTCCCCGGCTCCCTGTCTGCCCTACTTACAATTCCCTTTTGGCGTATCCTTCTTCATCTGGCCCACTTTCCCTTTTCTTTTAAACTCAGCTCAGGGGACATCGCCCTTAAAAACCAGCTCCTGCCGCTACCACCCCTGTTTTAGGCTGGTGGGAGCCTTGCTTCCCATTCCACAGTGTAAATCTCCATTCCTGCCCTCGCTGCCCTGAGCTGAATGATCTGTTATGTGCCATCTCCCCCATTAGACTGTTCAATGCTTGAAAACGAGTCCCCTGTGATATTCATCTGTCTCCCCAACACCCAGTACAAAGACCGGCATGGAGACTATAGTTGTTTTTCTGTTGCTGTTTTTGGATGTGCCACATGGCATGTGAGATCTTAATTTTCCGACCAGGGATTAAACCCTGGCCCCCTGCATGGAGGGCTAGAGTTCTAACCACTGGACTGCCCGGCAAGTCCTATAATTGGGTTCTGAAATGAGTAACTGTGCCCCCATGGAGCTGATTCAGAGAAGCGAAGCCTCAGAAGTCTTCCCTACAGCTGAGTGTGCTCCAAAAGAAGTGGCCAAACCAGTTTTTTTCTGTCCCCCACCCAAGGTCATCACAGGCACTGGTTATCTCCAGTATTACCTGGTTATCTCAAGCCTCTCCAAGACACTCGCTGACAGGGCACTGTTCTCATTTACTCTTACAAAGTGGGTGGGGGAGGCAGGTGCGAGGGGGTCAACAGCACAGTGGTGGATCCTCTCCTGCCCTCCGGCCAAGTGGTTAGGAAGGCACCCATCATCCTAGGCACCACTGAGACTTCATCAACTTGCCTTGTGGAGCTGCCACATCCACCCCTGCGGCCTGGCTGGGTTCAGAGAGGAATGGCATGCGAGCCACACACAGAGGGACCATGGTCAGCCCAATCCAATGGATACGCATCACAGGAGGGTACCCTTACAGCAGTGTGATGGGAGGAGCAGGAAAGGGCTGGGCACAGCATCAACCAGTGGGGAAAATTCCCAAGCTCCGGGCTGCAGAATGCTCTCCCTCCAGCTCAGAAGTGAGGAGCACAAGTGAGCCCAACATGCCCCTTCAGGCCAGTGGCAGAGCATCTGGGGCCCTAAAGGTCCCACTGCTCAAGAGGCAAGAAATAATCTGCATTCAGGATAAAGGGAGAGGCATTTAGATCAAAGTAAGTAAGTTTTTTTTTTTTTTTTTCTTTCAGGACATGTCAGAAGGAAGTGACTGGTCCCCAGGATGTGGACACACTGAGGGTCAAGGAAACAGAGTCCTCCCCGTAATGCACCTCTGGGTTCCACTGCTCCCTCTGCAAAAGGCTCTCTTCCTACTTCTTCTAAAGGAGGCTGCAGAGAGTGGGAAGAAAAGACTTTTTGGGGTCATCTCACAGCCTGTGTTCAAATCCTAGATGGGCAGTTGATTAGCCACACGCTTGACAGAAAGTTATTGCACAATTTTGAGCCTTAGTCCTTAACTAGGAAAAGGGGAGTGATGATATATATTTGAGCTGAATACGTGAGAGTTCATGGAGATAATATGGGTGAGGAGTCTTGTGTGGTGCCTGAACATCACAGGCACTCAGCACCTGCTGGCTCTCTCCTTTTACCCTACATCTTCCTAGGATGCCTCGCCACCACCTCAAGTCTGAGGATTTGGCCATGGTAACAGTAAGCCTATTCCAGGGATTTCCCTGGTGGTCCAGTCATTAAGACTTGGCCTTCCAATGCAGGGGGTACACATCTGATCCCTGGCTGGGGAGCTGGTATCCCACATGCCTCGTGGCCAAAAAACCAGAACATGAACAACAGAAGCAATGTTGTTGTTCAGTCACTCAGTCATGTCCAACTTTTTGTGACCCCATGGACTGCAGCACGCCAGGCTTCCCTGTCCATCACCATCTCCCAGAGTTTGTTCAAACTCATGTTCATTGAGTCGATGATACCATCCAACCGTCTCATCCTCTCTCATCCCCTTCTCTTCCTGCTCTCAATCTTTGCCAGCAACAGGGTCTTTTCCAATAAGTCAGCTCTTCAAATCAGGTGGCCAAAGTATTGGAGCCTCAGCTTCAGCATCAGTCCTTCCAGTGAATATTCAGCGTTGATTTCCTTTAGGATTGACTGATTTGATCTCCTTGTAGTCCAAGGGACTCTCAAGTGTCTTCTCCAGCACCATAGTTCAAAAGCATCCATTCTCTGGTGCTCAGCCTTCTTTATGGTCCAACTCTCACATTCCATACATGAAAAACCATAGCTTTGACTATTTAGGCAAAGTGATGTCTCTGCTTTTTAATACACTGTAGAAGTAGTATTATAGCAAATTCAATCAAGACTTTAAAAATGATCCACATAAAGAAATTTTTTTTTTTTTTAATGAATAAGCCCATTCCACAGGAAGGTGAAGTTCAGGGTAGGTGATTTGGGAGCAATGAAGCCAAGGTAAATGAGAAACATGCCAGAGCTTCATGGGGGACAGAAGCCATGAGTCCCTAAAACAGGGTCTTGACTGCCCCCATCCCTGTTTAGGCCACTCTTGGAACACATTCTGAAGTTTGGGCCTTCTTGCTCTTAATGGAAGTCAAGGAGGGAGAGTGAATACCAAGAAAGGTAGTAAAAATGATTAAAGGAATCAGAATTCTTGATCTATAAAGGGAGGTTAAAGGAACATAATATGTGGGACTCAGAGAACCAGGACCCATGAGGATATGATAACTTCCCATAAATATGTGAGACACAGCCACATAAAAGAAGGGCAAGAATTATTTCAGGAACCTCGGGACACCATTAAAAGAAGAAATGGCCTGAAACTAAAATAAGAGAAAGTTAAATCTGGGCCTTGGGAACATTGGCTGATGGGGAGGGTGGGGGCCAAGACACCCGGCTTGTTGGTGCAAAGTCATCAAAACACAAAAGCCACAGGTCCCAGGGTTATTGTCCCCGTTTGGGGAGAAATGGCCACTTTGGGACCCGTCTGGGCCACCCAGGAGGTGTTCTGACTCTCTGAGCTGAACCAAGGTTTCTGGGCATCCAGTTCCTGACAGGCAGGGTCCTGGCGCTGGCTGCTGGGCTGTCTGCTATCTGAGCCCAACCTCACTCTTGAAATACAGAGACAGGTGCAGCCAGTGCCTGCTGTGGGCTTGGCTCAGGAGATTGGAGCGTGAGGCCAGGAAGCCAAGGTCACAAGTTTGAGCCTCATGTGGGCTTTGCCAAGGCCTGCCGTGACAGAATATGGCTGGACAAGTAAGCAGCTATCTCCACTGGTGTAAATGTGCTCCAGAGCACAGTTCAGTTCAGTTCAGTTCAGTCGCTCAGTCGTGTCCGACTCTTCGTGACCCCATGAATCACAGCACGCCAGGCCTCCCTGTCCATCACCAACTCCCAGAGTTCACTCAGATTCATGTCTATCGAGTCAGTGATGCCAT
>SJYV01023145.1:595693-609182 GCA_006410875.1 Neotragus pygmaeus
TTTTTTTTTTTTTTTTCTTTCAGGACATGTCAGAAGGAAGTGACTGGTCCCCAGGATGTGGACACACTGAGGGTCAAGGAAACAGAGTCCTCCCCGTAATGCACCTCTGGGTTCCACTGCTCCCTCTGCAAAAGGCTCTCTTCCTACTTCTTCTAAAGGAGGCTGCAGAGAGTGGGAAGAAAAGACTTTTTGGGGTCATCTCACAGCCTGTGTTCAAATCCTAGATGGGCAGTTGATTAGCCACACGCTTGACAGAAAGTTATTGCACAATTTTGAGCCTTAGTCCTTAACTAGGAAAAGGGGAGTGATGATATATATTTGAGCTGAATACGTGAGAGTTCATGGAGATAATATGGGTGAGGAGTCTTGTGTGGTGCCTGAACATCACAGGCACTCAGCACCTGCTGGCTCTCTCCTTTTACCCTACATCTTCCTAGGATGCCTCGCCACCACCTCAAGTCTGAGGATTTGGCCATGGTAACAGTAAGCCTATTCCAGGGATTTCCCTGGTGGTCCAGTCATTAAGACTTGGCCTTCCAATGCAGGGGGTACACATCTGATCCCTGGCTGGGGAGCTGGTATCCCACATGCCTCGTGGCCAAAAAACCAGAACATGAACAACAGAAGCAATGTTGTTGTTCAGTCACTCAGTCATGTCCAACTTTTTGTGACCCCATGGACTGCAGCACGCCAGGCTTCCCTGTCCATCACCATCTCCCAGAGTTTGTTCAAACTCATGTTCATTGAGTCGATGATACCATCCAACCGTCTCATCCTCTCTCATCCCCTTCTCTTCCTGCTCTCAATCTTTGCCAGCAACAGGGTCTTTTCCAATAAGTCAGCTCTTCAAATCAGGTGGCCAAAGTATTGGAGCCTCAGCTTCAGCATCAGTCCTTCCAGTGAATATTCAGCGTTGATTTCCTTTAGGATTGACTGATTTGATCTCCTTGTAGTCCAAGGGACTCTCAAGTGTCTTCTCCAGCACCATGGTTCAAAAGCATCCATTCTCTGGTGCTCAGCCTTCTTTATGGTCCAACTCTCACATTCCATACATGAAAAACCATAGCTTTGACTATTTAGGCAAAGTGATGTCTCTGCTTTTTAATACGCTGTAGAAGTAGTATTATAGCAAATTCAATCAAGACTTTAAAAATGATCCATATAAAGAAAATTTTTTTTTTTTAATGAATAAGCCCATTCCACAGGAAGGTGAAGTTCAGGGTAGGTGATTTGGGAGCAATGAAGCCAAGGTAAATGAGAAACATGCCAGAGCTTCATGGGGGACAGAAGCCATGAGTCCCTAAAACAGGGTCTTGACTGCCCCCATCCCTGTTTAGGCCACTCTTGGAACACATTCTGAAGTTTGGGCCTTCTTGCTCTTAATGGAAGTCAAGGAGGGAGAGTGAATACCAAGAAAGGTAGTAAAAATGATTAAAGGAATCAGAATTCTTGATCTATAAAGGGAGGTTAAAGGAACATAATATGTGGGACTCAGAGAACCAGGACCCATGAGGATATGATAACTTCCCATAAATATGTGAGACACAGCCACATAAAAGAAGGGCAAGAATTATTTCAGGAACCTCGGGACACCATTAAAAGAAGAAATGGCCTGAAACTAAAATAAGAGAAAGTTAAATCTGGGCCTTGGGAACATTGGCTGATGGGGAGGGTGGGGGCCAAGACACCCGGCTTGTTGGTGCAAAGTCATCAAAACACAAAAGCCACAGGTCCCAGGGTTATTGTCCCCGTTTGGGGAGAAATGGCCACTTTGGGACCCGTCTGGGCCACCCAGGAGGTGTTCTGACTCTCCGAGCTGAACCGAGGTTTCTGGGCATCCAGTTCCTGACAGGCAGGGTCCTGGCGCTGGCTGCTGGGCTGTCTGCTATCTGAGCCCAACCTCACTCTTGAAATACAGAGACAGGTGCAGCCAGTGCCTGCTGTGGGCTTGGCTCAGGAGATTGGAACGTGAGGCCAGGAAGCCAAGGTCACAAGTTTGAGCCTCATGTGGGCTTTGCCAAGGCCTGCCGTGACAGAATATGGCTGGACAAGTAAGCAGCTATCTCCACTGGTGTAAATGTGCTCCAGAGCACAGTTCAGTTCAGTTCAGTTCAGTCGCTCAGTCGTGTCCGACTCTTCGTGACCCCATGAATCACAGCACGCCAGGCCTCCCTGTCCATCACCAACTCCCAGAGTTCACTCAGATTCATGTCTATCGAGTCAGTGATGCCATAAAGCCATCTCATCCTCTGTCGTCCCCTTCTCCTCCTGCCCCCAATCCCTCCCAGAATCAGAGTCTTTTCCAGTGAGTCAACTCTTGGCATGAGGTGGCCAAGTACTGGAGTTTCAGCTTTAGCATCATTCCTTCCAAAGAAATCCCAGGGCTGATCTCCTTCAGAATGGACTGGTTGAATCACAAGCTTCTCCTCAAAAGACCATTCCAGAACATGAACCTCCACAGTGCCCACTATGTGTAAACCGGCCATAAATGTCCAGACACACTCTCAGAAGAGAGCATTTCTACCCAGGACTTCAACACCATACACCAAAGCTGCTCACCAGGAGGGCAGGGGATATTGGGCGTGTGGGCTTCGGGGCTTGGCGTTGGCCTTGGCTGAAGGCAGCTGTACTGCTTTTAGGGTCTGGAGGAATGGAAGGAGCGGGCAGAGCTTGCACAGATCTCCTATCCGCCCATAAATCACTTCTACAGTCCTTCTCAAACCTCACATAAAATTTATCTTGCTTTTTGTCTGAAATCGACTAGAAAAGAAAAAAAGCTTTAATTACAGTAAGAGACACCAAGAGCAGGACACATGGAAAGCCCATTCAATACTCATTTATTCATTCAATCAATAAATATTTATTGAGCACCAGGAATGCACGGTGAGGTGTGATGGAGACCATGAGATGAGTAAGGCATTCTCCCTACCTTCAAGGAGGTTTCCCTGGTGGGGGCAGGGGCAGTCACCGATAGACAGAGACACAAAAGTTATAAGATAGGCTGAAGGTGATTTATTTTAACAGAGGGGTAGACTATTAAGTAACTCAGAGGAGAAATGAATCATTCTGACAGAGAGGATCAGGGAAGCTTTCAGAGAGGAGGTGACATGTGACCCGGGTCTGGAGTAAAGAGTGGAATTTTATCAGGCAAAGATGGCAGGGAAGGGCATATCAGGCACGGGGAAGACCATGGACAAAGTCACGGGGGCAGGAAAACACTGGTTGTCTACAGGAATAGTGGCCCAGGAAAGGTAGAGAAAGGGTTTCCCAGCCTTGGCCCCCAAGTTTGGGCTCTCAACTACTGTTGTCTCTTCTTAGTGGTAAAGAACCTGCCTGCCAGTGCGGGAGACATAAGGAACTCGAGTTCGATCCCTGGGTCTTAGGTTCTATCCCTGGGTCAGGAAGATCCCCTGGAGGATGGCACGGCAACCCACTCCAGTATTTTTGCCTGGAAAATCCCATGAACAGAGGAGCAAAGAGGTTGCAAAGAGTCAGACACAACTGAAGCAACTGGCCCCACACACAAAGCTTGGGAACAGGGCTCCAGGGTACGGTTGGGGAAGGTGTGGATGGTGGCAGGGCAGTAGGTTACAGTCATATCACTAAATGGCTTAATGTATCCCAAGGGTTCTGTACTTTATTTTATAAAAAAAGAGGAACCCTAAGACGTTCTTGAGTGGTGAACAGCAATGGCCAGGTGTGCATGTTAGGGAAAAAACATATAGGATAGACTCAAGAAGTGAGAGATAGGATACAGGCAAAAAGCTCTCACCAAGCAAGATGTCATTAAAGGTCTGACCAGGGGGACTTCCCTAGTGGTCCAGTGGCTAAGACTCCAAGCTCCCAATGCAGGGGGCCCATGTTCGATCCCTGGTCGGGAAACTAGATCCCACACGCTGCAACTAAGGATCCCGCATGTCGCAATGAAGATCAAAAATCCTGTGTGTCATAACCAAAACCCGGCACAGACAAATCAATAAATAAATGTTAAAAACAAATAGATCTGACCATGGAGTGGCAGAAGAAATGAAAACTCCGCATTTCTGTAGGATCACATATATGCTGGGGCTTCCCAAGTGGCGCTAATGGTAAAGAACCCACCTGCCAATGCAGGAGACGTAAGAGATGTGGTTCGATCCCTGGGTTGAAAAGATCTGCTGGAGGAAGGCATGGCAACCCGCTCCAGTATTCTTGCCTGGAGAATCCCATGGACAGAGGAGCCTGGTGGGCTAGAGTGCGTGAACACGTGCATGCATATGCACGTTATCATAGCACTGCGGCAGCGCATTTCCTCAACCGGCTCCTTCTGCCTGGAATGTCCTCCACCCCGTCCAGTTGGCTCACTGGAGAGAGAGATCAGCTCAAGCTTTCCCCTCACCCCTAAACCCTGTCCCTGCTCTGTATTCCCGGTGCCGCCGGGACATTCCTACATCCAGTACCACTAATACTACTATTATGAATTGTTTGGCCACTTGTCAACCTCTACCAGCAGACTGGGAGGTCCTGAGGGTTCGGATTTTGGTTCTCCTTATCTCTGTATCCCCAGGAGCTGGGCCAGACTAGGCATTCAGAAATGGTTCGCCCCAGAAGAGATCATCCCTAAAGCACCCTGCATCTCCTCCTTTCGTATCCAGGTACATAAGTACATCCATTTTGGAATGCATGTGGACCAGTGCTATGTCCAGCACCTGCACTTCCAACCCATTCTCACTCTGAGCCTCATCACCCTATTTTCAATGTTTGTTATCCCAACTCCATTAAAATAGGATGAATTTTTGTCAGCTCTCATGCAGCACTCCATATTAGGTGATCTGGGCTGAAACACAATCTGTTTGCTGATATCAAAATGCTGCTGCTCACCCAGGGGATTAACACTCTGACAAAATCATTAGAAACCTGATGGAGTGGTGAGGACTCCTGCGCTTGCCGCACGCTCATTCCTCAGCCTAATGAATGCCTTCCTCCCAGGCCACAGAGTTACAACCCATCCATTTCCCTGTCTTCCTTGGGGAAGGTTCTCCCCCAGCTGGCTAGGCCACCTCCCAAGACCTCCAGCTAAGAACTGCCCATGTAAGCTGTGGCTTTTTGTGTGTAGAGAATAAACATTTGATTTCTACTTCTGAGTAGGAGGGGAGAGTCTGAGGCAGATCAATACTTCCTCTGAGAACAACCAAAAATGCTAGATGAAATGCAACGTGCATTTGTGTTAAAGTCTTATAGGGGCTTCCCAGGTGGCTCAGTGGGTAAAGAATCTGCCCACAGTGCAGGAGATGTAGGAGACACAGGTCTGATCATGGGTCAGAAGCTCCCCAGGAGGAGGGCATGCAACGCACCTCAGTATTCTATTCTTACCTGAAGAATCTCATGGACAGAAGAGCCTGGCGGGCAACAGTCCAAGGGGTTGCAAAGAGCTGGACAGGACTGAAGTGACTTAGCAGCAGCAGCAGAAGTGACTGAGCACACACACATGCAAGGTCTTATAGACCTCCTGGAGCAAGGGGATCAGCGAGGATATAACTACCCAGGGGGGAAAGTGAGGAGAGGCAAACTCATATTCTAGAGTTGATTCTAACCTGGAAGTCTTCACCACTTTTGAGTGCAGGACAAGAGGCTGAGGATATTTTACACAGGCACAGGGTTGCTGCTAGGAGACAAAAACAGCCAGCAAAGCTTCCAGTGGTATTAGGACTAGAAAGAGAAAATTAGAGGCATGAGGGGCCTCAAATGCATGGCCAGCTTTCCCCTGGGGTCATTTATGGAATTCTGAAAGCTGAATATAATAGAAGGAGGGGGAAAAAAAAAAAAAAAAACCTAAGCAGAAAGTCTCTATGAAGCAGAGAGTTTTCCTGAAGTATTAACTTACTGAAAAGACAAGACTAGAATCCAGGGCCTATCAAAGAAAGGGACTGTGTGAACACACGAGGCTCTCAATTAGTGCTAGCTGTAAAGGAGAGGGACAGATCAGACCAAACCTTATCAAAACACAATCCTGCATGGATTTGGTTCAGTCTTTAGTTGGATTAAGATCACTGGTTGCACTCTGTCTAGCAGAGTAAATCCTCTCTTGAAGATCAGAGCATCCTACAGCCTATACAGTGTCTAGCATTCAATAAAAAAATTAGGTATACCCAGAGTTAGAACCATACAACCAAAATCCAAGAAACAGGAAAAAACAGACAATAGAAACAGACCCACAGGTGACCCAGATATCCAAGTTCAAAGAAAAGGACTCTAAATGTGACACTTTCGTTGTTCATAAAACAGAAAGAAATTTATATCAATAGAATAAAATAAAGAATTTCACCAGAAACTGGAAACTATAAAAAGAATCACCTGGCAATCTTCCAAGTGAATCATAATAAACATTTTAAAGAATGATAGTTTCCTTAATGGAGGAGAAATACAAAAGCTGGATCCCTGACTTTGCCTAGATCTAACTAAGAGAGCCTGGGGAAGTCACTGAACTTCTCTGAGCTATGGTTTCCACATCTGTCAAATAGTAAAATGAGACCTATTCTATCTACTTCAGGGCATCAAGAATATAAAATTAAATAACATACATGAAAGCTCTTTATAAATCATTATACAAATGTAAGGCATCATTATTATAATAGGCTGGCATCAATTCAAAATACAGAGTTTCTGCTCTATCACCAGAGGTATTTTATGTCAATGACAAATGATTAGCATGCCCTTGACTAATTAATGACCATATTGTTATAAAGGGGCTTGACCAGAGAAAGTTGAGAGAGATAGTAATAACATAGCCATCTCTTGGTTACATTGGGGTTGATTATTCACTTTGTGGATTATCTCTGGACAGCTGAAATCCTAAACTAGCTTCTCCTACTGCTCAATGCAGTTTTGGATCACACGCTTCAGTTTCCCAGATGGTGTACGCTCATGGAATGCAGACTCATTCTGATGTGTGCCTGATGAAACATAATCAACAAGGTAAATCTGAAGCAGAAACATCACAATGCCTTCCAAAGCCAACAGCAATAATGTTGGGACAGTTGGTTATTTTGATTCTCCACATCACTGCTCTTCTATTAGCATATGTAATGGAGAGTAATGTCTTGGCTTTCACAGGCAAAGGTGATGCAGTCCATTCGTGACCAGTGGGACATTTGAGCTTCCCTGGCATAAAAGACAGGCCCTCTGCAGGCCTTTGGGGGAATAAAACTATTAGAAGGACAGGAACCGAGTCCAAACGGAGCTTTTACTCTTGCAAGGAAGATGGCATACGCCTAACCAATTATAACACAATGTATAAGTGATTTAAGTATTAAAAGAGTAACAGAAATACAGAAATTTATGCAAAAGCTGATTTGGTGTTGAGTTGATCACAGACTTTGGTGCCAAGGTGGCAACAGAATTTGACCTTGAAAGGCAACAAAACTGGAAATGATCCAAGCAGAGGGAGGATTATGAGCAAAGACAGAGCTGAAAAACTGCAGCATGGGTACAACAGATTCAGTTTGATGAAGGTGTCTATCAATCAAGAAGATTTTTTTTTTTAAGAATGACATTTATGAAGCATTTCTTATGTGTCATGCATTTTATATACATTTCCCAACTGGTCTCAAAAATGTTCCTCTGAAGTATTAATAGATATTATGCATCTCACTCTAGAGGTAAACTGAGACTCAAAAGTAAATTAATTTATTCAAGATCCATCAGCTGCCAAGTGGACGGTGTGGTTCAGGCTCAGGGTGGTTTTAGTTCTAAAGCCCACATACTTGCTGCCTCTGAGAGCAGCGTGACTGACCCTCAGCCTGAATGTTGCTGTCACACATGGGGGACCTCCCACACATAGCTGATGTGGAAGTTGTTCACATCGAGATGGTAACTACAGCCACAAAGTAGACAAGACAGGCCAGAAAGA
This sequence comes from Neotragus pygmaeus, assembly GCA_006410875.1. Lineage (NCBI taxonomy): Eukaryota > Metazoa > Chordata > Mammalia > Artiodactyla > Bovidae > Neotragus > Neotragus pygmaeus. Next base: position 603,582 of record SJYV01023145.1, read on the forward strand.
GTGAAGGGAGAGTCAAGGGATCAGGGAAGAAGAACAATCAGAGAAAAAGATAAAGAAATAGTTAGGAGTAGAAAAAATAGGAAAGGCTAATGGAAACCAGGATCAAGAGAGAGCTTCAAAAAGGAAGAGGTCATCCAAACTGTAACTGCTGCATAGAGGTAAAGGAGGTTGAGAGGATGAAGACCAAGAAAACGCCCTTTGGCTGGTAGTCTTGAAAAGAATGATTTCAATGGAATGAGAAGTGCATATGTCCAGGTTATGCGTGCTGAATAGCTGACCTGACCCAGGGACATGGACTGCAGCTGGAGCAGAGCTTATAAATGGCACGAAAGTCATCATCTGGGGGTACATGGTTAAAAATATGAATTTCCAGGTATCAACCTAGTCCCACAAATTGGAATCTCCAGGGTGGAGGGCATAGGAAGGGACCCAGAAGTTTCTTAAATCACCAGGACCAGATTAATGTTTCTTAAACTTTAATGAACATGGGAATCCCCTTGCAGGGGCCTAACTTGTAAATACTGACTTTGTAGGTGTAGGGTAGAGTTTGAGATTATGCATTTTAACATAATCCCAGGTAATTTCATGTACAGAAGTGAGAGTTGGACCGTAAAGAAGATTGAGCACTGAGGAACTGATGCCTTCAAACTGTGGTGCTGGAGAAGACTTTTGAGAGTCCCTTGGACAGGAAGATCAAAGCAGTCAAGCCTAAAGGAAACTAACCCTGAATATTCATTGGAAGGACTGGTGGTGAAGCTGAAGCTCCAACACTTTGGCCACCTGATGTGAAGAGCCGACTCAGTAGAAAAGACCCTGATGCTAGGAAAGATTGAGGGCAGGAGAAGGGGGCAATGGAGGATGAGATGGTTGGATGGCATCGTCGACTCAATGGACATGAATTTGAGCAAGCTCTGGGAGATAGTGAAGGACAGGAAAGCCTGACGTGTTCTAGTCCCTGGGGTCACAAAGAGTTGGGCACAACTGAGCGACTGAACAGCAACAGTAGGTAACTTCAACGCTGCAGGCCTGAGGACCATATTTTTAATGACAATGGACTGGACAAAAGCTTCCTTATCCCAGAGAGGTAGGTGCCAGCACCTGGTTCTTCTTGGCACCCTTCGTGTTTTACCACCTGCGGACCGTGCTCCTGGCTCCTTTCCACACACACCAACAGATGGCAGCAGATCTAAATATCATCTTCCACAGAAGCGCAAGCTCGGAGACTCCATTCCATCTGCCTTCCTGTACAACCTAAAAAGCATCCTTCATTCACTTCCTCAAGATAAACAACTGGATCAGATAAGAACAGAGCAGCCTTCCCAGATGACCTGGGTACAGAGTGAGTGAGTTCTCCTCCTAGGCTCCTGCACCATACACTGTCTGCACCCTTCATCGGGCACTTAAATGTTTTGTCCTCTTACAGTTATTAAGTTGTCTTACACTGTCATTCATTTTTCCACCCGTGTTACTACTGTCTCCACCAGCCCTTGGAGGTCGGGAGAGAATAGATCAGTCATTAATTAAATCAGATGTACATTCTATTTGTTCCACTTTTCTTTCTCCCAGAAAAGGGGTGGGGGGGAAAAAGGCTTACCAGAAAGTGTTAATGGTCTAGAAAAGTTTGGCACTTACTTGCAAAGTCTGTGTTCATGATTTATCCCCTTGAGAATCTTCCAACACATCACCAGGGAAAACTTTTCCTAACCTGGCACAGTGTTTATCAAGAGCAGGGTATGAGGTCACAATGGCTTCATGTGGTGTCAGCTGGTCTACCAAGAGACATGCTGGCCTTTCAAAACCATTCTCCCATTTTCTATGGCTAGTGTACCATCATTGGCCAATATGCCCCACAGACACAAAATTCAGTTTTACAGGGACTTCCCTGGTTGTCTAGTGGCTAAGACTCCAAGTTCCTGATTTGGGGGCCTGGGTTCAATACCCGGTCAGGGAACTAGTTCCCACATGCTGCAATTAAAGATCCTGCATGCTGCAACTAAGACCCACCGCAGCCAAATATATATAACATATATGTGTGTGTGTGTGTGTGTGTGTGTATATATATATATATATATATAATTTCAGTTTTCCATTTTTTCTTAACAGTTAAAATATTTCAGCTGGTTAAGTCTTGTAGGTACTTCAATCATGTCATTTACTATGGATTCACTAGACTATGCCTACTTTGCAAAATGGTATCTTTCTTTTTTGAGTAAACATTTTAGGCTGCTCAGTCCTAAGACTCTCCACACTGTTCTCTTCCTAGAAGATGGCCTGATCTCATGGGTGGGGATAACACTTAGATGCCAATGATCCCCCTATTACCTGTCTGTCCAGGACCTCTCTTCTGAGATCTACTATCTTATAACCATTTGATTGCCTGACATGCTGACTTGAATATCTTACAATTCCTGATCTCCCCTACCCTGCCAATCCCAAGGCTGCTCCTATTCCACTCTTCCTCTTCTTAATACATAACACCTCTGGATACTGAGCTGGTCAAGCTGGAAACCTGGTCATTCCTAACCCTCCAATCAACCTCCACATCTATCTACTACCAAGACTGGTCAATTCAACTTCAAACAGACCCATTTACTTCTCACCATCCCCACAGTCACCACCTAATATAAGCCAACATCATCTCTGGCCTAGGTTATTAAAACCCAAATCATTTTCTGAGCTTTCAAAAAAGTTTTGACCATTCATTTGTACCCTCAGCAATTTACAGAGTACCCTCTCTGTATCAGTCAATACTCTCAGAAGAGCACAGCAAGTTCAGGGGAGACTTCCTTTGTGGCTCAGACAGTAAAGAATCCATCTGCCAGTGCAGAAGATCCAGGTTTGAGCCCTGGGTAGGGAAAATCCCTTGGAGAAGGAAATGGCAACCCAGTCCAGTAGTTTTGTCTGGAAAATTCAACGGACAGATAAGACTGGTGGGCTACAGTCCATGGGGTCACAAAGAATTGGATACGACTAAGCATGCCCAGATGATGATAAATCATAAGCAAACCTGTTACAGTATAGATGCTCATAAGGCAAGATGACCTAGGAGAGTGTGAACAGTAAAAAGAGGGAGAGATGGCGCCATGGCACACTTCCTGGGAAACATGACATTTAAACTGGGTTTTAGAAAATGAGTAGGGATTCATCAGCCAGACACATGGACAAAATTCTTCTGCGTATGGTGACAGGTAAAGTGTGACATGTTTAGGGGGCATTCAGCAGAACAGAGTTCAGAGGGTAGATGGAGATGTGACTGGTGAGATGGGCAGGGGCTAGATCACATGGGATGCTGTTATGGGCCAAACTGGGTTCCCCTAAAATCCATATGTTGAAACCTAATCCTCTGTACCTCAGATTGTAACTGTATTTCGTGATACATCTTTTAAAGAGACCACTGAGTTATAGCGAGGTCATGAGGGCAGGTCTTAATTCAATCTGACTAGTGTCCTGGCAAGAAAAGGAAATATGAACACACAGAGAGACCCCAGAAGGGCATGTGCAGAGAGGACACACCACGTGAGAAAAGGATGAGAAGGTGGTTATTTGCAAGTCAAGGAGAATGGCCTCAGGAGAAACCGTGCCTGGCCAGCACCTTGACCTTGGATTTCCAGCCTCCAGAACAGTGAGAAAATAATTATCTGTTGTTTAAGTCACTCAGTATTTTGGTACAGAAGCCCTAGCAAATGAATATGCACTCGAGTTTGAACCTGGAGGTAACAAGTGACTGGGGAAGAGTTTAAGCAGGGAAAACACTCTTTATCCAGGACTTCCTTGGTGGCCCAGTGGTTAAGAACCCATCTGCCAACGCAGGGGACAGGGGTTTGATCCCTGGTTTGGGAAGATCCTGCATGCCGCAGGGCTTCTAAACCCATACGCCACAGCAACTGAGCCCGGGCTCTAGAGCCAGCGTTTCACAACAAGAGGAACCACCTCAACGAGAAGGCTGCACACTGCAACCAGAGAACAGCCCCCTGCTCACTGCAACTAGAGAAAGCCTGCCTGCAGCAGCGAAGCCCCGGCACAGCCAAAATTAAATTTTTTTTTTTTAAAGAAAAGACTCTATTCATCCATCTCTCACTCCCCATAAGCAATTGGACACTGTGTCGGGAGCTAGTAGTACAGCTCAAAGAAGGCTTACCTACAGAAATGACACTTTACATGGAGATGAAAGAAATGGAGAGGAGGTCAAATTATGGTCTAGACAAAGTATGTGTGAGGCCCTAAGGNCCAACAAAGGTCCATCTAATCAAGGCTATGGTTTTTCCAGTGGTCATGTATGGATGTGAGAGTTGAACTATAAAGAAAGCTGAGTGTCGAACAATTGATGCTTTTGAACTGTGGTGTTGAAGACTCTTATGAGTCCCTTGGAGTGCAAGGATCCAACCAGTCCATCCTAAAGGAAATTAGTCCTGAGTGTTCATTGGAAGGACTGGTGTTGAAGCCAAAACTCCTATACTTTGACCACCTGATGCAAAGAGCTGACTCATTTGAATAGATCCTGATGCTGAGAAAGACTGAGGGCAGGAGGAGAAGGGGATGACAGAGGATGAGATGGTTATTTGGCATCACTGACTCAATGGACATGGGTTTGGGTGAGCTCNACCACCTGATGCAAAGAGCTGACTCATTTGAATAGATCCTGATGCTGAGAAAGACTGAGGGCAGGAGGAGAAGGGGATGACAGAGGATGAGATGGTTATTTGGCATCACTGACTCAATGGACATGGGTTTGGGTGAGCTCTGGGAGTTGGTGATGGACAGGGAGGTCTGGCATGCTGCGATTCATGGGGTCGCAAAGAGTTGGACACGACTGAGTGACTGAACTGTACTGAGCACAATGTGGGGCTTCCCAGATAATCCAGTGGTAAAGTATCTACCTGCCAGTTCATGAGATGTAAGAGATGTGAGTTCAGTTTTCTTGGTCAGGAAGATCATTTGGAGGAGGAAACAACATCCCGCTCCAGGATTCTTGCCTAGAAATCTCCGTCAACATAGGAGCCTGGCAGGCTACAGTTTATGAGGTCACAAAGAGGTAGACATGACTGAATGACTGAGCAGGCACACAGAACAATGTAACTTTTCTTTGTACAAAGGAAGATACAGTTACCTTTTCCTATATATAGCCCACCTCCTATCTCTAGGTAGGTAATGTTCACAATCCTTGCAGTTTATTTATTGTCTTAACTAGATGTCCTTAATAAAAAGAGTAAATCATGAAATTATCACCATAATTAATACAATGTGTGTGTGTATACACACAGTACATTTCAGTCACTCAGTTCAGTTCAGTTCAGTTGCTCAGTTGTGTCCGAATCTTTGCAACCCCATGAATCACAACACGCCAGACCGCCCTGTCCGTCACCAACTCCCAGAGTTCACTCAGACTCACATTCATTGAGTCAGTGATGCCATCCAGCCATCTCATCCTCTGTCGTCCCCTTCTCCTCCTGCCCCCAATCCCTCCCAGCATCAGAGTCTTTTCAAATGAGTCAGCTCTTTGCATCAGGTGGCTAAAGTACTGGAGTTTCAGCTTTAGCTTCATTCCTTCCAAAGAAATCCAAGGGCTGATCTCCTTCAAAATGGACTGGTTGGATCTCCTTG
>SJYV01023145.1:609854-657857 GCA_006410875.1 Neotragus pygmaeus
TTTATTTTCTTTTTAGATGATCATGGGAAAACTTTTGGTAAGTATTTCTGACTTCCTTTGCCCCACACCCTTTAAATGATTGCTAACATTCTTCGCTTTTCTTTCCATATGCCATCCACTGGCTCATCCTTCCCCTCATCCATCTCCAACATTCTTGGATATGGATTACCCTTATCTTAATTTCTTCCCCCTCTTTTTCCTAATTCCATCCCTTCTCATTATTTGCTTTTCATTATATATCTTCTCTTCTCTCTAAACATTAGTTTTTGTTTTTCTTTTCTTACTTTCTATCTCTAGAGAATTGACCTGCTGTGGTTATAATATTTGTAGGTATCAGCAGTATCAGGCTGATCACTACATCCTTTCAATTCTAATTTTCTTGCAAGTGACCATAGATATAGAATCTCTGTGACCTTTCAAATTCAAGGGACAATAACTATGTAACTCACTCTAGTCAAAACTCAAGTGGGTAGAAAACTCCAAATTTGAGGAATAAATTTTTTTCTACCATCTGCTCTTTCAGCGGCTAGAGTTTCAGATGTCATTTCTTGGCCAATGTGAGCTCTAAGTCAAACTTCACATTCACATTGACCATATGACCCAATTGTACGAGATATAAAAAATGTGTTTTACCAAATAGTATATGGTCTTTTTCTAAATTTCAAAATTATTAGGTCTGCAAGCTACAAATTTTCTCAATGTGTTTAGGAGAACTTCACCTGTTAACAGAAGGTCATCTGATAATATATCACTCAAAGCCAAAACTTTTGCCTCATATATCCATTTGATATTTTCATTTACATTTTGTTTCAGGGGAAACAGAATTTAGCATTATATCTCATTACAGTTTGCTGGAGGCTAAAAGTGGCTACTGCTACAGTAACTCAATTACAGTAGGGTCTTTTTATTTTATCTTCCTTCATCATTTAAAAAAATATATATCTTATATATCTCTTCATATATCTGTTCACCTTTTAATTCTGAAAAGGTGGTAGACCCAAAGTAAAACCAATGATTATGAATTCTTTTTTTTCCAGAGGTAGTCCTATACTAAATCTTTGCATGATGTCATTTTCAATTTCATTGCCTTTTGCATGTGGGCATATGGAAGTACAACAATATTCTCCTCAATTGGTGAGATGACCTTTGACTTGATGACTCCAATTCTCAGAAATGTGTAGTAAAGACCCCACAGAAAACTATGGCAGTGATAAAAATTTTGTCTTCCCCCTTCTACTGTCATTTTGAGTGAATTGTTCATTTGAGTGAATTGCCTTTGACTTCACCAGGAAATATTAGATGAGAAAGGCAGTTTCCAGGCCTCCACAAACCCAGTGGATTGCTTAACACAGAGAAATTCCTCTTTTACCTATGCTGTGATACTGTGTCCAACCTCACACCTTAAAGCTACATTAGTTCTCATAAGTCAGTTGAACTTGGAACCTTACAGTTTGAATTCTCATAAATGCAGGTCTATTTGAACCAAAGAGAAACCTAAGGAAGTGCTTCAGATTTTNAAGGGGTCAAGGCCAGATCATGGGCTTCACATGCCTCAGAAGCAAGCGTGTCTCTCCTCGGGAGAATTCTCCTGGGGGCCCAGGCCGACTCCCTGATGGGGACGGAAGCTGACGCCATGGCCATCTTCCCTTCCCCGAGCAGCTGGGGGAAGCCCTCCCCGCCGTCCGTCTGGCTGCCCATCGGCTGCCAAGGTGACACCACCAAATGCATTTCTTCCCAGCCAGGGCTCAGAGAGACACAGGATTTGCATTTCAATTTGACTTGTTTCCGATGATTCCAGCCAAAGCTTGGAAATCACTCCCCCTGTCATTCTCTCACCAGTTCTGTTTTCCTTTTTCCCTCCCTCCACCCCACTGAGGGCTCTTTTTTTTCCTTGACATCCTGCTCTTCGATGCAGAGAAAAGTCATCCTTAACAGCAGTTTTATTGCCCAGTAATATTAACACAATGAAGGAAATCACTGCTAATTTTTATGAATTATCTCATCATCTGCAACTAATTAACAGCTGCTGAAAGAGCAGGCATCCTGCCTCCCCTCGGAGACCCTTTACCTTGAGCATGCTTCCCAACAGCCCTACCCGTGCGGTCAAGGAGGGTCCTCTGCTGGAGATGAGCACTTCCCCTCCAGCAGACCCCCTCCTCCATGCCCCACCCCCAGCCCCAACTCTGCACTTTCCAGCCTGCCCCAGCAAGGGGAAGCAGCAGTGGGGGGCTGACCAGTTTGGCTCAGCCATCGGTGGGCCGCCTGTGATGCGATGATTTAGCCTAGCTGGAAACTTTATTAAAATCCAATCTAAGTGGGCCGCTGCCGCCCTGTTCTCATTACCCCCTTCTCCAAAATCAGGCCTTGGCCCCTGTGCCTCACTGAATGTGTCCATAAAACTCAGTGAGCAGGCAGCCAACAGCTAAATGGCACTTAATCAGGGGATAATCTAGACCCAGGTGGACAGTAAATACTGAGAGGGGCAGAGGGAAGAGAGGGAGGGAAGGGAAAACATCGGAGGAGGTGGAGGCACACTCGCATATGCTGCAGCCTCCAGAGAGAGAAGCTGCCCAGAAACACAGAACCCCGGGAGGGACAGGGCAGGGGACCATGGCCGGAGAAACGGGAGCCCAGAGCGGCGCCGCGACCCTGGAGCATCTCACAGCTCGCACAGCCTGGGGCTCACCCACCTCCCTGGCTTCCCGCCTGAGCCCCACTTCTCCGAGCACAGTCCTGCCCCCACCTGCATCTTCCCCATCCCTCTCTACTCTTCCTCCAACCACATCCCTTCCTAAGCCTATCTAAGGAGCCTCGCTTCAAGCGCCCTGGCATCTGGCCAAACCCCAGGCAGCCGCTGGTGATGTCTGCAGAGATGAAGGGAAGGGCACCGAGGGATGGGGTGAAAGGGCTGGAGGCCGGTCCATCCCACTGTGGGGCAGAGCCTCCCCGGGTGGGAGTCGGGCATCAGAGTCACGCCGGGCAGGGGGCCCCTGTGATGCCAGCCTGAACACACAGTCCTCCTTCTAAAGGTCAAATGCGCCAACGGTGTGCCTGCTAGAATTGAAAAGGCCAGAGACTGCACGTCGAGTTATGGGGAGAGGAGGGGTGCAGGGAGGATGCTCCCGGTCCGAGTCTCTTTCTCCTCCTTTCTAAGTTCTGAGACACTCAGCTGGCTAACACCTCCACTCCCACCAGAATGTTCCAAGCTCCCTGCTGTTCGGTCCCAGGATGCGTAGCTTAGCTCATGTAGCCCCCATTTCTTGCCCCAGGATCCCCATTTTCTAAGTCACAACATATACAGTCCCAAGGAGCACAAACACCTTCTTCATGGCAGCCGGGGGTAAGAGCTGAGTCATTCATTCATTCCACCAATGTTTACTGAACACCTGCTATGAGCAAGGATGAGAGGGGCGGCCTTGGCCTCCAGAAAAACCAATGCCTGAACAACTCTCATCACTATGAGCCGAAGGCTGGGGTGGAGCTGGCCGCCCGCAGCACACTGCGGAGCAGGGAAGGGCAGACAGCCCTGTTACGGGGAAGGAAAGGACAGTCACGGAAATTTTCTTAGAGGAAGAGCGAGGTTTTGGAGAAAATTCTGCAGGGGCAGTCGAGGTGAGGAGATAAGGAGATAAAGCAGATGGAGCAAAGGCCCAGGGATGAGAGACACAGAGGTGCTCCGGGGCCCCAGTGTATCTGGAGGGCAGGATGCCTGATGGCAAGAGTTCACGGGGCAGGGATGGAAATGGGGGCGTGATGATGAAGGCTGGGGTTGTCTGGATGGTCTGCAGCCTGCCTGTGAAGGCTTCAGGTACCCTGGAAAGGCGCTTCTTGAGCTTCCCCATTAGAGCCCTCCTTAGATGTTGGGGGCAAAGGTATGGAGATGCTACGGCTTCCGATCCTTGGGCATCAGGGCCCAGAAGTGCCCAGGCCCCCACCACCTCCACCTTCAGATGCCCTGGCGGCCCCACCCTGAGGCTTGGGCAAGGAAGCCGAGGAAGCTTTACTCAACATCCTGAACCTCCCACTCCCTGCCCCAACCCAGTGGCCCACTCCAGGGGTCCCAGGTGGCCCTGGGCACATCTGGCAATGCATCCTAAGCACCCCAGGAGAGCACTGGGGAAGTCAAGAACTCCAGTCTCTGTACTCTTTCCAGGCCTCAGGGACACGATTTCCATTCTCTTACTGGACTGTTTACTCAGAAAGTCAAGCTTACGCAAAAGAGGGACCATCCCCCATGGCTCAGCAGGTAAGAATCCACCTGCAACGCAGGAGACACAGGAGACGTGGATTTGATTTCTGGGTTGGGAAAATCCCCTGGAGGAGGAAATGGCAACCCATTCCAATATTCTTGCCCGAAAAACCCATGGACAGAGAAGCCTGGCAGGATATAGTCCAAAGGGTCACAAAGGGTCAGACAAGACTGAGGGGCTGAGCACATACGCAGGTAAAAGAGGAGAGGACATTGGTTTTGAAGTAGGGCAGGGCAGTAATAATGAGTATATTGTCTCCAGAGGCAGGCAGGCTGTGGGTTTTAATGCTGGTTCCAGCCTCACACCAGCTGTGTGATCCTGGGTAAACTGTTTACTCTCTGAGCCTCAGCTTTCTCATCTGTAAAATGGACATGATGTCAGCATTAAGTGATTGTGAACAGCATAGTCCCTAAAGTGAAGTCACTCAGTCATGTCCGACGCTTTGTGACCCCACGGACCATAGCCTACCAGGCTCCTCCGTCCATGGGATTCCCCAGGCAAGAACACTGGAGTGGGTTGCCATTTCCTTCTCCAGGGGATCTTCTAGACCCAGGGATTGAACCCAGGTTTCCCACATTGGAGGCAGACACTTTAACCTCTGAGCCACCAGGAAGCCCTACGCATAGTCCCTGGTACATAACAAATATTTAATAATACTATTATTGTAAGGCTAGATATTTCTGACTTGAAAAGTCCCAACTCTTACTCTCTTACTTTACACTCTTCTGTCCCTTTTAGAGTGTCCTCTCCAACTCCCATCTCCACTCCCTCCATTTCAAAGGATTGCCCCCCCTCGCCCCCGCCCCGCTTTAAAAAAGAAGTACTCCTGGGACTTCCTGGTAGTCCAGTGTGAAGACTCAGTGATTCCACTGCAGGGGGTGTGGGTTTGATCCCTGGTCAGGGAATCAGGATGCTGCATCCTATGCAGTGTGGACAATAATAATAATTTTAAAGCACTCCTGCAGAGCCTGTCGCCTGGACACCAGTCAAGCCACCTTCACTCTCCTTCCCCTGGGGCACTGTGCTGATCTTACAAGGCAGGGCCCCTCTGGGCCCCTCTCCNGATGCTGCATCCTATGCAGTGTGGACAATAATAATAATTTTAAAGCACTCCTGCAGAGCCTGTCGCCTGGACACCAGTCAAGCCACCTTCACTCTCCTTCCCCTGGGGCACTGTGCTGATCTTACAAGGCAGGGCCCCTCTGGGCCCCTCTCCTTGGCGCCTTCGAGAAAGAAGCACCAGATACATTTAACAGGGCAGGATAAATAGCAATAATAATATATGTTCAGCCATTAGCCGCATAAGTAATCAAAGATCACTGCCATATGATTCCTGGTTAAACATCATTTGGAATCTAATAAATAGGCAGCTATAAATAAAGGCAACGAGCAGATTCGTCCCCTCCAAGCAGCACAGCCTCTGCTCTTATTTTTAGCCTAAAGGTGCCTTCAGCGCTACTCCTGTGGTTCAGTTTTAAGTTAATTTCTCTCTCTCCAATGTCTGCAAGGGAAACCTGCAAGGGCAGGAGGGAGCAATGAGGGGGGCTCAGGCTTGGTACCTGCCTTCTGCTTCTCTAAAGAAATTAAGGAACTCCCATCTGCCAATGCAGGGTAGACGGGTTCAATCCCTGGTCTGGGAAGAATTCACACGCCCTGGGGCAACTAAGCTTGTGTACCGCAACTACTGACCCTGTGTACTACAACTACCGAAGCCCTCGAGCCTACAGCCTGTGCTCCACAACACAGGAAGCCACGGCAGTGAGACAGTACCCCCCTGCTTGTCGCAAACAAAGAAAGCCTGCACACAGGAATGAAGACCCAGTGCAGCCAAAAAAAAAAAAAGAGAGAGAGAGAGAGAAAGAAATCAAAGTGTCCTAGGGGTCTTGGGTAGACCTCCTTCATGGTCGCCTTCTCCCCGCTCCTCCCAGGGGTTCCTCGAAGGGAGTACAGTGGGCGCAAGAATGAGAGGCACCTAGTGTGACAGGGCACAGGCTTGGGGCCAAAGAAATCTGGGTTCACATCCAGGGTCTTCTATGTTCTGCATGGGTGACCTCAATCCCTCCAAGCCTTGGATTCTATACCTACAGACCAGGCCCCATCCAACCCACCTCTGAAGGTTGTTGCAAAACAAATCAATAATTTATAGTCAGTGATGACCACATATTAGATACTCAATACATATGAATGTCATTCCAGCCCCTGGATACAGTCCTTGAAAGGGATGAGCCCCCGTCCTTTCACTAGATGGAAACAGGTGTCATATCAAGAAGGCAAAAAGAAGCCCAAAGTGCTGATGACCATTGCTTAACTCTGGAACTAGCCCGTTAGCACTCAAGGCCTTTCTGCTTTGTGCTACCCTGGAGTTCCTTCATGTCTGAGGCTTACCTTTTCACATTTGAACCTTAACAACAAAATATCCTGTTCCTAGTATTTCCCACAGAGCCTCAGCCCACTGCAGGGCACCGTCAGCGTTAAATAAGGACCAAGAAAAACCAGTTGGATCAGCCTTAAAGCCCAGGTTTCCTAAGTCCTGATAGTATCTTCTAATATCACATGCTTTCCTAAAACACCAGAGGATCTGTCCCTTTCTGGAAGGATGACAAGCAGAGTAAGAGACAGTCTGCTGAGACTCTGGGGGGACATAACTCTTTCCTGGCCCCATGGCAGGAAATAAACACATCACTCCAAGCCAAGCCCAGCAGAGCCCACGTGACGCGGCCTCAGATAACACTCTACTTGGAGGTTACTCCTTTGGAACCCTGGCACGTTAAATCACCGTGATGAAGAGCTTTCTGTTGCACAGGCCCTTTGTGACTCTCTCTCTCTCCTGTGGCACAGTCTCAGTCACGGTCTTGTGGCTGTCCTGCCGGGTTCCCTCTGCCCATCGAGGAAACGCATCCGCTTCAGGGCTCTGGGCTGTCTGGTTCTCATGCAGAATGGTTGACCGTAACAGGAGTCAGGCAATCGGGTCAAGGGTTGGCCTGGGGCCAGTTTCCAACACAAGTGTGGTCCCCTGCACACAGCTCTGTTCATGAGAAGGCTTTCAAGAGGCTCAGGCTCCTGTCTTGGAAGCCATTCAAACAGAAGAACAGAATAATGGTCCCCAAAGATATCCATGTCCTAATCCCCGGAGTCCGCCACCGTGTTACTTTCCAGGGCAGAATGGACTCTGCAGATGGCATTAAGGTTCCAGACCTTGAGATGGGGAGATTATCCTGGATCATCTCAGCATGCTCAATATAATCTGGTGAGTTCTTAAAATTGGAGACCATTTCCTTGGCTGAGGTCAGGGAGCTGTGATGTGAGAATGAAGTGACCCAGAACTTTGAGAATGGAAGAAGGGGGCCGTGAGCCAAGGCATGCAGCACTCGGGAAGCTGGGAACAGCCTCTGCTGACAGCCAGTAATAAAACAAGAACCTTGATTTTGTGACTGCAAGGAATTGAATTCTGCCAACAATCAAAATGAGCAGGAAATGAATTTTCCCCTAGAGCCTCCAAGAAGGATCACAGTCCTGCTGACATCTTAGTTTTAGCTCAGCCTGACTTCTGACCATAAATTAATAAACTTGTCTGGATTAAGCCACTGAGTTTGTGGTAATTTGTTATGGCAGCAGGAGAAAGCTATAGTAATAATAACTATGGTAGAACTACTTTTAATAACTACTATTTATTGAATTACTAATTATCGGGCACTGGGCTATCCGTTTTGGATACACTATCGTACATAAATCTCAGTATATAGGGTATGTATAATTACCCCATTATCTAGTAGAAAACAGAGGCTAAATAATTTGCCCAAGGTCACATGCTAATTCATTTTCAAGTTTGTATGTCAATAAAGCCCAATTCCATTTAACAGCCCTGCAATACCACCCAGAATTACGCCTGCCATAATGTTGGGCAAACTACTGTTTTTTTAAAGAAACAAAAGAAAGGGAATATTTTCTAAATATTACTAGATGCTACAAACCATGGATGGTACATATGATATCACATATCTCCTTTCAATTAATATGATAACCTCCTCCTATGGTAAAGCATTATCTCCAGCTTACAGACGGGAAACTGAGCATGAAAAAGGTTGAATAATTTGCCTAAAGGAACATGGGTAGTAACAGAATCACACCCATGGATTTTTACTTCGAGGCTGCCTTGTCCATGATGCCGAGGATGTGAAGATGTGAATGTGAACCCCAAGCTCCCCTAGGTGAACATATTTATGACTTAATGGTAAGACAGGCACTGAATCAAGATCCAAAATGAAGCCCGCCAGGCTGTCATCACAAGCAGACAGCAACAGCCCCCTGCCCACCCCCCAGGAGTGGTCCTGCCGAGGCCAGTATTACTCTCTGGTAGATAATTCCTGGGCTTCCCTTGTGGCTCAGCTGGTAAGATAATTCCTGGGCAGACGAGGAAGAAGTTGACTAAGTATGGGGAGAGGTCCAACGGGGGTGAATCCACAGGTACTGATATTCACTTACATGCTATTTCATCTCCACCAACTCCACTCATTTCCATTTTAAATTCCTTTAGCACTCAAGGTTTTCCCAACTGGCTCTAAAAGGGAAATTGACATTAAAGATAAAGGTCCCTTTAAGCTCAGAAACCCCAAGGGCTTCAGGAAGAGCAGGGAGTGTCCCCACGATGGCCTTCGGAAAGCTCCCTGCTTCCCTGTCCGCTGGCCTGGGCTTCCTGATGGCTGCCCAGAGGTGCGGGACGCCCGCCGCCACTGTGCTCCCCTGCAGGCCGGGGCTGGTGCCTTTCTGGCAAGCCCTTAGCAGAGCTTCCTGTGGAGGCCCCAGGGCTATCTGCCTCCCTTTCCTGTCATCTCAGGGAAAATCCCTGTTCTTTCATCCGTGAGCCGAAAGCTCAAAGTCTCATGTTGTTAGATCCCCGGCACTGGGGGAAATTTATGAGTGTTGCCAGCAAAGTGGCATTCCCTGTCCTGCCTGTGTCACTCCCTGCTTGAAAGACCGTGTCCTATAAAGGATGGAAAAGCACATCTTGGAAGAAACCACAGGGTGACATAACTTGGGGAACCTCCCAGCACTTGCCTCCTTAACACAGGTATCTTCAGACACCAGGGGCAACCTGCCGCTGGCTTTCAAAGAGCATCGGCTCTGGGGTCAAGAGCAGAGCCAGCCTGAGAGGAGCCGCGGCGGGGGAGGGGGCACGCCTCGCACAGACAGAGGTGGAGACCTAGACAGGCTTTTTTTTTTTTTTTTAGCTAAAACACTGGTCAGTCAGTGCTTGGGTCTGACCAGGGCCTCTGAACCTGGAGACCAGACCCCATCAGGCTGGAGCACGTGTGGGTGGTGGACAGGGAGCAGATGAGGGGAGTGCCTGTCTCTCATTCGGAGACCATACCCCACCTGGAAAGGAGAAAAGAGAAAACCCATAGTCAGAGGGCAGTGACCAGGACGATGAGCAGAATCCAGATACTGAAACGGAAGCAACCGGCAGAGGCACTCATAATGAATCTCTGAAATAAAGGAGATGCTGGGGGCTGTGAAATGACAGGGCTTCAGATCTGAGAGACGCCGTCCGCGGGAAGAGCACTAGGCCTGCTCTGTCAGCTCCTGAGAGACAGGCGGAGCTCCCAGAGACAGACTGGCTCGACAGAGAGGAAAACTGATCGTCTGAGCTCTTCAAAGGTGGAACGGGTTATCCTGGGGTTCCCGGCCACCATCAAGATTTTGTGACTCTGAGGACAAGCAGACAGGCTGGGTCCAGCACTGGAAGAATCTGTGGCAGACAAAAGGCAGGTAACCTGCTCAAAACCGGCAGCTTCAGGAAAGAGCTGGGAGCCGGTGGCAGGGTCCAAGCTGGGAGGCTGGGTCCAGATTCAGGTCCCCAGACTCTAGGAAGACTCAGGCAAGCAAGGCCTGGCCAGAGCCCCTGGGGGAAGCTCGGACACAGTCAAAACGTGAGAGTGAGGTTTCAGACTTGATGGCGAGACAGAAACTGGAGCCCCGCAGCAGCTGCCCGGCTGGAGAGGATTCTTGGCCAACAGTTCAGGGTTTGGATCTGAGGGACAAAGTAGGACCAGCAGCCAAGACTGGTTTTGCTGCTGAGTCATTAACCTGCTGGCTTGGACTTCCTCAGTGGGATGGAGGCTGGCCCGGGACCTAGGGTTTGCTGCAGGAGTCAGAGAACCTGGGGACAGGAAGCCAGCAGGGTCACTGCACTGTCCTCGTTTAAAGGAACACTTGTGTAGAAGTGCTTTGTGAGTGGGACCATCTGCCTTCCAACAGCTTTCAAATTTGAAGCTCCTCAGGGACCTCCCTCGGGTCTGCATTGCTCACTCATTCAGTAGACATTTAGTGAGCACCTTCTGTGTACCCTGGAGGAGGAAATGGCACCCCACTTCAGTATTCTTGCCTGGAAAATTCCATGGACAGAGAAGCCTGGCGGGCTACAGTCCGTGGGGTCGCAAAGAGTCGGACAAGACTGAGCATGAGCTAGGCAAGCGTCTACGTACCAGGCACTGCCTTACATGCCAGGGAAACAGCAGAGAACAAAACAAAGGGCTTCGGTTGATGGGAAGACGCATAATAACAAACAGGACCCAGTTTATCAGATGGTGACAAGTGCTATTAAAAAAAAAAAGCAAGGAAGAGAGAGAAAAATGGTGGGCAGGGCATGACCTATAGGAAATGAGAGCACGAACCACACACACACCTAGGTGAAGACTGTCCTAGGCAGAGAGGACACCAAGGAAGCCAGGGGGTGGAGGCTGGTATGCAGTGAGCAAGAGATGGAGGGTAGGAATGAGGAAAAAAAGTAACAGAACAAGGCGGCAGACCGTGGAGGATACCAAGGGAGGGACCCCAGGAGGACTCTTTCTTTTCCTCTGACTTGAGATGAGAAGGCACTGAAGGAGCTGAGCAGAGGGCTGACATGCTCCAGCTTATATTTTAAAAGAATCATCCTTGCTGCCATCCTGAGAAACAAAAGCAACACAGCAAGAGAGAAGCAGAGAAAGCAGTAGGAAAGCTTTGCAGTGATCCAGGGAGAGAGACTACTGTCTTGGAACAGGAAAGCCACAGCAGAGGTGGTCGGAAGGGGCTGGGTTCTGGAAGGTGCAGCAGACAAGGGCTGCTGAAGGGGAGCATATGGGATATCAGAGAAAGCTGGAATCAGGCATGACTCCAAGGGTTGGGACCTAAGTCCAAAGAGATAGGATGGCATCACCACATATGAAATGGAGGAGATGGTACAAGAAACAGGCTTGAAGGGGAATATCAACAGCTCAAGTTTGGACACATCGAATTTGAGTTTCTCTTAGACCTCCAAGTGGGGAAGTGGAGTAGGCATGTAAGTCTGGAGTTATGGGGAGATGTCAGAACTGGAGATGACATTGGAGAGTTGTAGCATCAAAAGCCACGAAGCTGGATGAGATCACTGGCAGTGGGTGGAAAAAGAAGAGGTCTAAGGACAGAACCCTGGGGCACATACGTGTTCAGAGGCTGGAGACAGGAGAAGGAAGCAAAAGAGACTGGGAGCTAGTGAGGGAGGGTAAGAACCAAGATGGAGTGTGACCCAGAAGCCAAGAGAAAGAAGCGTTTCCAGGAAGAAGGAGTGAACGCTGCTGGTGGAATGAGTCCTGGAGACAGGTGCCATGGAGGCACCGTGGGTGGGAGTGAAAATCTGATGGGAGAGAGTCCTACGGACTAGGTAAGAGAGGAGAAGAAATGGAGACAGCTCTGCAAGATAATTCTTTTGCAGAGTTTCTCTGCCATGGGAAGAAGAGAAATGGAGTTTCACTGAAGAAGGATGTGGGGCTAAGGGAGGTTTTTAGGATGGGCAATCATTCAGATCCACTATCCAGTAGTGGGGACCATTACCTCAGGGGAAAATGCCCACGACACTGGGAAGGTAAAGAAGATAGAGTCCAATCTCTCAGGATGCTCTGAAGTCTGTGGGACCGATGGAATTCAAATAAGGTTTTTAAAACTTTTGCGAAAACAGGCAGGATGGACCAATGACATCAGTGCAAGGCATGCGTGATTCGGTCAGCATGCATACCTCTTGTGCTCTGAGAATTCTAGAAGAGCTTTCCAAACTGAGTGCAGATTCTTGGCTCTTAGAAATAACTGAATTTAAAGCAGGATTTAGGAAAGGGGAAGATACAGCACTTGATGGAAGAGTGGAGAAGGATGCTCCAGGCAGGGGAAGGCCAAGAGGTGGACACAGGGTGGCCCAACAGGGCCATTCCCAGTAACAGGCATCACTTTCCCAGCACTTAATACATGCCTGACACTTTCCTAAGTGCTCTGTAGGTACTGGTAGCAGTTTTTAGTGACTAAGTCGGGTCCCATTCTTGCGATCCCATGGACTGTAGCCTACCAGGCTCCTCTGTCCATGGGATTTCCCAGGCAACAATACTGGAGTGGGTTGCCAATTCCTTCTCCAGGGGATCTTCCTGCGTCTCCTGCATTGCAGGTGGGTTCTTTACCAACTGAGCCTCCAGGGAACTCACTGAATTCTCATAAACATATGAGGAAGCAACCACTGTCATCCATGACATACTTGAAGAAATTGAAGCACTAAGAAATTAAGTTGTCTCCCAAGGTCACACAACTAGTAAAAGGTGGTGCTCACATCCAAACCGTTAGAGCCGAGGCTCCAGCACCCACCTCTACTCTACGCTGGAGGCTTCCCAGGCCAACCCCAGTGCCGCGCGGAATACAGCAGGCTCTGTGGTGTCCAATGAGCTTGGAATGGCCATGGAAGGCACCTAGTGAGTCAGGAGAAAGGAGGCTGAGAGGAGAGGGATATAAGGGAGCCTCTCAAGGGCTGCACCAGGTGCTCACCCACCCCTGGTCAGGTTGGCTTTCCTCCTGAATCTAGCATGGTGGTGATGCCTCCTGGCCGGGGGTTGGATAAGGTCCTTCATCACGCATCTGCTGAGGGCAGACTCGATTAGCAGGTGCCTCCCTCTGGACCATGCCCTTCATCAATGTGGGCTAAAGGGGTTCCAGAGCTGCCACAAGCTTATCGGCCCCTAACGCAGCTCGATGGGAAGAAACACACACCAAAAAATACAGAAGGGCTGCTGGGTGACCCGACATGCCCGCAGCCCTCGTCCAGCCTATATGGAATGCGTGCCCCCGCATCCAGACTAATGAGAGCTAAGTGTGACCGCTGTCTCGCCTGCAGCTGAGCCGCGAGGCTGAGTGGGATTCGTGCCTCCCACCCACTCAGCTCGCGCACACCCAGGCACTTGGTTGAGAGCTGGCAGCGGCTACCGCCATCACCCGCGCATCTCTGACTCCTCAGCAGTGGCCACGGGGAGAAAAGAAACGCCCAGGCAGGGCTACACCAACCGAGCAAGCAGAACCTGTAGGGCTTCCCTTCTTATCCTGCTCGAGCAACTGTGGCCGAACGGGGTCATGGCTTAAATCGAGCAGATGGCTGCCTCCATTTTAAGCTCTGGTGAGTGGCTGATAATGAGAACACAATGATAATGGGCTGTCTCCCTCATAGTATAAGAACAGACCAAAGGCTTCAGTATTCTAGCACAGTATCCCAGCATGGAAGGGGTCCTGAAGGTAGGAGGTCCAGCCCCCGCCTGCCATGATGCTGAAATCTCTGTCCGGCCCAGCTGTGGCCATCTCCAGCTGTGAGGATCTCAGCATCAGAACACATCCCATCTGTCAGATAAGCATTTTTCTACATCAAACCCAAATCTCTCTCCATGATTTCCACCTCCCCCTGAAACAACACATTCCCCCCACACCCTCCCGCCAAAATAGAGCCAATGACTCAGTCCCCATCCCAAGACTCTTGTAAACCACTTTGCAGGGCTGGTGACAGGTTTTTGAAATTCTGACAAAATATCCCCATGCCAATTCTCTCAAATCATGTGTGTCTCTGCCAGGTAGGGCTTCCTCTGTCAGAGCAGCAGATAGTGTGGGTCATCACATGAGTGGAGGGGCCATATGAGACCCTGGGGAAACCAGGCCCTTCAAGCACCAGTGAACATAGGAAGTCATGCACCAAAATTATTTGGAAATCAGCTCTATGATGTACGTACAGCTTTGAGTTAGGAAAAAATAACTCCCCTCCCTTGTCTCTAATACCGGCTACCGGGGCCTTTCCCAGGTTCCTTCCGGAGATCCGCCATGATATGTTTAAGAAAACACGATGTTTCCTGCCATCACCAGCCTGTTTGCTTTAGCTCAGTCTGATTTCTTAAGCTCCGAGGCGTTGGCACGCTGGCCCTTGTGTTTTAGTATTACCCACAGAGAATGTACAGTCAGAGGGGAGGATGGGATAAATTGGGAGAGTACAACTGACATATATCACTACCTTATGTACAATAGACAGCAAGTGGGAAGTTTCTGCACAGCACAGGGAGCTCAGCTTGGTGCTCTGTGATGACCTAAAGAGGTGGGGTGCAGTGGGGTGGGAGGGAGGCTCAAAAGGGAGGAGATATATGTGCACATACAGCTGATTCACTTTGTTGTACAGTAGAAACAAACAGAACATTGTAAAATAATTATACTCCAATAAAAAACAAATGGACTGCAGGATTTTCCTGCCGGTTCAGTGGTTAGAACTCCGAGCTTCCACTGCAGGGGGCATAGGTTCAACCCTTGGTCAGGGAACTAAGATCCTGCATGCCACTGGACCAAGAAAATAAAAAAAGAGAGAGAGAACGCATTAACAGGTTATTCAGGACTCTGCCACCTCGGCTGCCCTCCAACTTGACTCAAGAGGCCCCATTTGTCCCCGCCCAGATGTCCTCCCCTCTCTTTCCTTTTGAGGCTACCACTCCGCTGCATGAGAGCTGGGCAAGCTACAAACTCCGTGAGCCTCAGACTCCTCTTCTACGAGATATGTCTGCTTCTATCTACCTGGCAGGTTGTTGGGGAAACTGAATTAACACATATCGGCCACCTGATGTGAAATGCCGACTCATTGGAAAAGACCCTGATGATGGGGAAGATTGAAGATAAAAGGAGAAGAAGGTGACAGAGGATAAGATGGTTGAATAGCATCACTGACTCAAGGACATGGACTTGGGCAAACCACAGGAGACAGTAAGGGACAGGGGGGCCTGGTGTGCTGCAGTCCATGGCTCCAAAGAGTCAGACACAACTTAGNGAAGAAGGTGACAGAGGATAAGATGGTTGAATAGCATCACTGACTCAAGGACATGGACTTGGGCAAACCACAGGAGACAGTAAGGGACAGGGGGGCCTGGTGTGCTGCAGTCCATGGCTCCAAAGAGTCAGACACAACTTAGTGACTGAACAAAAGCAACAAAGAACGTGTTATACAGCATAAACCGTGCATTGATGTCACCAGGCAGCTGAGAGTCAGGAGTCCTGGCACTGCCACAGTGGCCTTTGCCAACTTGCTGTGCCTTATGGGGACCCCAGTTTGTCTTATCTGTAAAATGGAACATCTAGGCCTAATTCATCCCTCACTTCCTCAGTGCAAGAGACTATGGCCAGAGGCTGCAGTTCACAGATGGGTTCTGCAAAGCTTCAGAGAGGACGCACGTCCTGACAGTATCCAATGCAGTGCTCCTGGTGGAAGACCAAGCCACAAGCAAAGACAGATGACGCGGCATGGCACTCTGGCCTGGAATACCTTTCTAACCAAGCCTCCTTCATCCCTCTGAAGAGGCAGAGGCGGCAGGGATGGGCAGGAAGGAGGAGAGACAGCCTCGAATAAGCACGCATGCAGGCAGATGCTCTAAAGGACTGCTTTCAGCAAAATAGTTGCTCTCCTAAATACATATTTTGGACACTTACGGTTAAATAAAATTGGTTGACATTTTTGAGCATTGACCAACATCTGGGAGAAGAGAGATTAAAAAACTGACAGGTCAGTTCAAGATTCAAAACTCATCGTTAGATAATTCATCTAGCAATTCCTAAGCACCTTTCATGGGCCAGGCACTGTGCTAGACTCAGGAACACAGACATGATAACAAAGACCCTGATCCCCTAAGGTGGTTATTAGAGGAGGGATGTGTGCCCCAGAAAGTTTTGTCCATGGATTCTCTCTCTAGATGACAGATGAAGGAGAAAGGCATCAATTTCTATTTGCCCCTAATGTGAAAGACCAACTGATTGCTTATATGGGTGACTCAATTGGGAAAAGAGATGAAGAGTTACACGCTGATCTAAATTTCATAAATCAAATCACGTGATCACATCACACCTTATGCAGGGAAGCCCACTACTCAAAAAGCCCCATGGTATGCCCTCTGCAAGGCATAGCATGCCACTGGTATATTTGGATCTTGGTGGGGTCGCTAAGAGTCGGACACGCTTCACTTTCACGCTTCACGACTTCACTTTCATTTTTCACTTCCATGCATTGGAGAAGGAAATGGTAATCCACTCCAGTGTTCTTGCCTGTAGAATCCCAAGGACGAGGGAGCCTGGTGGGCTGCCGTCTGTGGGGTCTCACAGAGTTGGACACGACTGAAGTGACTTAGCAGCAGCAGCAGCAGCAGCAGCAGCAGTGTCCGATATATTTAACACACAGCAGAACAGGGTAAGAAAACCGGTGTGTTTTATTCCCCCCGCTTACCTCCCCCAATTCTCTTATTATCTTCATCTTCATAACATTTGAATGTTCTCTGTTAAACATTCTCTCTGCAGGACTTGGAGCTCATTGAGGGAAACCAACTCAATGAAAAATGGGAGTTGTAAAGTGCTTGGGGTCCTAGTAAGACAGAGTGTCGAATAAATACAAGCTCTTGCTGCTTTACCTCGCAGGGAAACCTTAAACAAGAGATTCAACCACTACAATAACCTGCTGATGTCTAGCGCCACCCACACTGAGCAGTACTCTGCAGCACCTTGATCGAGCCTCTCAGATCCCCAGGCCTCAGTTTCCTCATCTGTCTGATGGACTTTGTCTGGGCCCTTGGGAAATTCTTAGGAGTTAAAAACAAAAAAAGAGTGAGAGCCTATAAAAGCAACAATGATTCCATCTTCCAATCCCTTCACCAGATAGAACACAATACATTTCAAGTGACTGCTGTGATAATGGAATATCCCAAATGTCTCCAGGGCTGTAGAGCTGAGGTAGAGCAAAGCAGAAAGAGAAGCTTTGGAGACAGACAGGTTTGAATTTCAGTCTCTGTGTGACCTCAGACAAGTTATTTAAGCTCCCCGAGCCTCTGTTTCTTCATCTATAACATTGGATCATTAATTCTGACATGAAGACTGCCTGAAATATGTGAAACACCCAGCACAGTACCTGGAAGAAAGGGAGGTCTTTCCAAGTGGGAATTATTATGGGGATTATTATTATTTAGCACCATATCCTCAGTCCTTGGCACACAGCAATCAATAAATACTTGTTGAGTGGACTCATGAATGAATGGGTGAATCCCTGTTTTTCCCATTGTAGCTAACACTTGCCTTAGAACTCAATCAGGATCTCCAGTCCATTCCTCTTCTCTCTTTTAAGTAAGACAG
This sequence comes from Neotragus pygmaeus, assembly GCA_006410875.1. Taxonomy (NCBI): domain Eukaryota; kingdom Metazoa; phylum Chordata; class Mammalia; order Artiodactyla; family Bovidae; genus Neotragus; species Neotragus pygmaeus. Next base: position 627,557 of record SJYV01023145.1, read on the forward strand.
ATAGATGGACATTTTCTCTTTCTTCTCTTTCTCCTTTTTCTTCTACTTCCTCCAATAAGTCTACCTCTTTAAGCACAGGGAAAAGCTGACTCATTGGAAAAGACCCTGATGCTGGGAAAGATTGAGGGTAAGAGGAGAAGGGGACAACGGAGGATGAGATGGCTGGACGGCATCACTAATTCAGTGGACATGAGTTTGAGCAATCTCAGGGAGATAAGGAAAGACAGGGAAGCCTGGCGTGCTGCAGTTCATGGGGTCGTGAAGAGCCGGACACGACTTAGCGACTGAACAACAACAAAGACTGGAAGAAACCTTAAAACAATGATGCAGAGCATGTTTTGAGGGAACCACGTCTTGCAAGGATCATAGACCCATCCCCCCGCTTCACTGAGCTTGTGTGACACACTCGCATACATCAAGTGCGAGGGCCCGTGTCACGTGGTCCATCTCCCTTGGAAGCCAAGCTGGTGGGAAAACGCCATAATAATCAGAGCACAATCCAGTGCATGATGGAACATGGGAGAATGGTTGGGCAGTGATGGTCTGACCCTAGGAAGGAGAGGAAAATATTGGGAAAGCAGTCTGAGGAGGAAGGGCTGTTTACACCAGTGATATTGATGATGCAAAAGTGGGGGAAGGAGGAGGGGAGGGGAGAGGAGGAGCTGGAGAAGTTGCTTTCTTTTTTCCCAGGCAGAGAAAATGGAACGCAAGGAAGAGCTCTTCAGGCCCAGAAGAGGAATGAGAAAAGCCCAGAGTAAACCCTCCTAGGATATGGCACATTCACTTAACAGTGTGTAGTTGTGTGGCTAAAATAAGTGGCCAGGGAAGGAGTAACAGACGGCTAGCGGGAAAGCCTCACATTCATTCAGGACAAATACTGAGCTCCTAACGAGTCTGGGGGCAAGATTTGCTACTATCAGAAACAGAATGGGAGGAAACTGTAAGAGACAAGGACCTCCACCTGCTGTTGAAGGTGACTCTGCTTCCCCAGTGGCGTAGGGAGCCCATTGGTGGGCAGTGGAGGGGGCATTGCAAGGAGTCAGGAGACCAGGCGCTAGGACTGACTGCCACCAGCCCCGCCCCCGTGGGCCCTGTGACCTTGGCCGTCCCCACTGTGGGTCTCCCTCCCCATCTGCGAGATGAGCAGTTGGAAAATGGGATCTGCAGAATCCTTTGTGGCTTTAAGATATAATGATGATCCTTTTAAGTAATGGAGGGCTCTAGAGATGGGGAGGGGAAGTCTTCTCAGGGCATTTATTAACTTGTGTCTCCCACAGTCATCACTCAGAGGACCCAGAGGGACAGAAGCAAAATCAAAAGACATTTCCAGAAGATAGATGACTGAAGCGGGCTGACAGATGTGTGAGAGTTTGGGGAATTTATGCGGGCAGCTTCACCATCGTAAATAAAATCCCTTTCTCTTACCCAAAACCTCACTGGGTGGAGGGGGGGTAAACACTGGACCCCGTAATAGACAATTTGGCTGTATCTCCCGCCCCGTGCCTCACTTGAATGAAAAACAGCAGTCCCAAGGCAGGGTAATGGGCTCAGCGCCTCTTTACAAGCATCCGTATTGTCACCAGCCGTCAAGCGGGGCTGGAGATGGAGCAGGAGGGACCATTTATCTCCGAGATCCCTGGTCCCTTCATGCAGTCTCACTCTCACAGCCATCTACATTGAGGCTAGGGGTTTGGGAGGAACTCCAAAAGAATCAAATGTGGGGAGAGTGACCCTGGGAAAGGGGAAGGAGCAGCAGCCCCTCCCTTTTCCAAGAGGCTCTGGAGGCCTTGGGGGACCCGGCGCCGTCAACGCTGGTCCAGCCCATTAGGGCGGAAGGCTGCCTGCTGCTCAGCTACTTGTGTTTTCCTGACCTACTTCTCTCCCCATCCCTGCCCTACTCCAGATCCCCTCCGGAGTCCAAGTAATTAGCACCTTTTCATCCATAAAGCTCCTGGCTCCCAGGATAACCAAGGAGACAGCAAAACAAGGCCGGACATCGCTGTTTTGGTTTTTCTTTACTTTTCTATCTCTTTGTTGACTTCACTCAGCTTCCTGGACTCTGCAGGAGATCAGGCTCGGTCTGACCTTGTCCACCAGCATGGCCCCTGGCTGGAAATCAGCTGGACGTGGCCTGGCATGAACCACAGCCAGCACCAGAAGAGCTGACGGAACTGGACAAGCATCGTTCCAAGTGTGGGGATGGGAGCACAGGGGTCCCTTGGAAGCCCTCCCCTGTCGCACAGCAGGCGAGACAGGGATCTGTCAGCTTCACTTTCGGCTTTCCCTCCGAGGGAACAAATGTCAGGAGAGCCGAGGCCGCGAGGCGCTACTGATTCCGTCTCAGTCTCTTTCCGCTTCCCATTAGTGACAAATGGAAATTGATGGGTTACCGCTTCCTCCACTCATTTAGAGGAGAAGAAAACCTCACAGCAAATGCGGAATAACTGGAGGCATCTTATAAATTAAGCATCTTAAGGATATGAACCGTTTTGCATTGCTGCTAAGCAGAATTAAATTAGGTTTTGAAGTTTCAGTAGAAGTGAATGGGGAAGAGGGAGGAGAGGGTTTGTTTTTAATTCCTTTTTTCAAGTGTGCAGGGTGGTGAGCCAAGGGCAGGATGAGGGGAAGGACTGAGTCACTGGTCCTCATTTCTGATTCCAATTAGCTGTCTCTGGCATATCCGTGGAGAAATATGTCTGTGTGCCTACGACACAGCAGGGAGCAACTTGGGGGCCTCCTACTGAGGCGCTGACCTGTGATGCCTGGCCTGGCCAGGGCCTCCTGACCACCCCTCACCACCATCATGCCAACCTCTGGGAACTTATAACCAGTTCTAACTGCACTAGAGGAGTTCAGGAGCTTTAGGCCAAGTCCCCCTGGGATTCTATATCATAGTCTTCATTCTAAAACAGCCTCTAACCCTTTCAGGTTCAAGTTTAGAATCTCAGATCCTGCCTTGTGTATAGTATCCACTTTTGCCATCCCCACCCCAGTCTAGACAGAGAGGTCTCAGGTGGGCACCTGCCTAGACAACCTACCTGGTGTTTAGGTGCTTCTAAGGCTGTTGCCTGGCCTTGCCCAGGGGTCCTGCTGTTGGACTGGTCTTCTTGTGACCAACACACCTGCCTGGATTCCTCACTTCTGTGCCCCAACTACCTGTCCACACTGACTCTCTTCCCCATATACAAGTACACAACCCAGTCCCCAACATCCCTCATCTGTCCCAGGCCATCAGCTGACCACACAGTGTCTGCTGGACCGGCCTATCTGTCTCTGCAGCTGGAGCTGTGCTCCCAACACCCGGATCACCAGTGCCCCACTGCTTAATAGCAATGCCTGCAGTTAAGCAGCTTTGCTCAGTCTTGGAGGTGTTGAGGGGTAGGTGAGGCAGTTGATTTTTCAGGCATTTCTGAACCCTGGAAAGAGCCAAGCCTTCTGCCGGGCACAGGGGTGCTGATGGGCCATCAATAGCAGTGCCTACCTACAGCTAGAAGGAGCACCCCCATGGCAGCAAGGACAAGGGACAGAGCAGGTGGACATATGTCCCTGAAGTGGCACATTGTTCCTTCCCAGAACCAGGCTAGGGCAAGCAGACACCAAGGCCCAGCCAAGCAGCCAGGTCAGGGGCACTGAGAACACGTCATCTGAACACAGCCTCCAGGAAGACTTCTGGGATTGATCAGAGGACAGAAGAGATGAGCTGTGTTCTGCTCTCTAGCCCTGGATTTGGAAGCCCCCCAGCCATTCCCATCCTGAGTCCATCACAGGCTGCAAGAGAGACTTATCAGAATCTTCAGTTTCATCACAAGAGGAGCTGAGCAGCTTAAGCAGATCACGGCTGTGCGCCTGTCGGCTGCCCCACCACTGCCACCCCTGCCCCGGCCAAGCTCAGGCGGGCAGTGCAGGCTCAGATGTGCCCGGCAGACACCTGGAGGCAGGAGGGGCATCGCCCAGGGCGGGGCTGCCCCCAGGGTGCCACAGGGGCAGCGCTTACCGATCCTCAGGGAGTGTGGACTGCAGGCGACCATCACGAGCCACGCGGGAAGCAGCACCAAAGGCGCCCAGACGCGGGGCATCTTCTATAAATCCTCATGGAGCCCTCCGCTGGTCTGGGCATGACATAACTCTGCAGGGGAGGGGGAGAAGTGCGTGAGTCCCCGTGCTGGGAGCCACCCCTCCAGCACAGCGGCCTCCCCGAGTGGACAGCCTCAGTGAGAGGACCGACGCTCCCTCCCCGAACCCCTGTGCCTGTGGGGGAGCTCCAGGTTGGCTCCTGGCCTTTGCCTTCCCCCCTCTGCCCAGGCTCACAGAAGCTTCAGGTTCTAAAGACATCCTCCACTTTCACCCCCATCAAATCAGGGGCAGGCAGTGTGACTGTGGCCAAATGATTCACAGTGAAAAGTGAGGTCGCTCAGTCATGTCTGACACTGTGCGACCCCATAGACGGCTGCCCACCAAGCTCCTCTGTCCACAGGACTCTCTAGGCAAGAATACTGGAGTGGGTTGTCGTTTCCTTATCCAATATAGGCAAAAGACTAGAACAAACATTTCATTAACAACTATATCCAAAAGTTTTGGAGCACACTTGGAAAAGTACTAGGGAAAATGCAATTATAAATCCCAATACGTTATCACTATACACTCACCAGGACTTCCCTGGTGGCTCAGCGGTAAAGAATCTGCCTGCAGTGCAGGAGATGTGGGTTCAGTCCCTAAGTTGAGAAGATCCCCTGGAGAAGGAAATGACAACCCACTCCAGTATTCTCATTTGGGAAATCCTATGGATAGAGGAGCCTGGCAGGATTAGTCCATGGGGTCACAAAAAAAGTCAGACACGATTTAGCGACTAAACAACAACAACATACACTCACCAGAATGCCTTAGAAAAATGATACTACAAAGTGTTGGCAAAGATGTGGAGCACCTGGAACTCTCCTACAGTGTCACTGGGAATGTAGCTTGACGTAGCTGCTGTGGAAAACTGGTCTGTTAGGACTTGACACATATGCTAATATCCAGCAACTCCACCATAGGTATTTCTAATAGAAATGTGTGATACACTCACCAGAGACACACTAGAATGTTCACAGCAGCACTCTTTGGATTTCCCTAAACTGGAAACTACCCAGATGTCCAGCAGCAGGATGGAGGAATGTCGTGTCCAGTCACACAAGGGAATACAACTTGGAAATGAAGATGAACAGTCAACAACTCCATGCACCTACGTAATGAATCTCATAGACATAAGGTTGAGTAGAAGAAACCAGGTACAAAAGAGCATTTACCACATGATTCTCTCTAAAAGCAGACAAAACCACTATGTGCTATAAGAAGTCCAGTTAGTGATGACCCCTGTAGGAGGGTGATGACCAAAAGGGGCCACAGGGGTTCTTCTGAGGATGCTGGTGATGTCCTGTTTCTTATTCCAGATGCTAAGCAAAGTGTGCTCAATTCATGAAATCAGTTGAGCTGTGTATATACTGATGATAATGTTCACTTTTCTGTATGTGTGTATGTGTGTTACACTTGGTAAAGGTTTTGTTTTATGACATCCCCCCTTCCCACAGCAGCTCATGTTGCAGCCTGAACCAGCACCTTGCATCTTCCTGTACACAACCCCACCCCTCTGCATGGAGTGTGCTCCTCTCCCTGCACCTTGCCAGGTGCCAGAATCGGGTGCCTCTCTACCCTCTCCTAGCAGCCTCTAGTGGTTCTGATGGCAACATGTTTTCCTCTATTGCCCCTGTCTCTCTGGGCTCAGTGTGGGCTTCTCCAGGGCTAGACCACTCCCAGTTTTACTGCTGTATCCCTTGAGGCTACTTATACCAATAGGTGCACAGGATATATTAGTTCAATGGAAGGAAGGTCTCAAGCCACTGCCTGATATAAGGAGATAGAGGGAAATAAAAGATAAAGATTGGAGCAAAGACAACTTTGCTGTTGGCAAATCAGGCTCAGAATCTTTGTCTTTTAGTTCACTGGTGCTGGGACTTCCCTGGTGCTCTATTGGCTGAGGTTCTGCGCTCATAATGCAGGAGGCCCGAGTTGGACCATAAAGAAGACTGAGTGCTGAAAAACTGTGGTGCTGGAGAAGACTCTTGAGAGTCTCTTGGACTGTAAGGAGATCAAACTGGTCCATCCTAAAGGAAATCAATCCTGAATATTCACTGGAAGGACTGATGCTGAAGCTGAAGTTCCAATACTTTGGCCACCTGATACAAAGAGCTGACTCATTAGAAAAGAANACTCTTGAGAGTCCCTTGGACTGCAAGGGGATCAAACTGGTCCATCCTAAAGGAAATCAATCCTGAATATTCACTGGAAGGACTGATGCTGAAGCTGAAGTTCCAATACTTTGGCCACCTGATGCAAAGAGCTGACTCATTAGAAAAGAAACCCTGATGCTGGGAAAGATTGAAGGCAGGAGGAGAAGGGGATGACAGAAGATGAGATGTTTGGATGGCATCACCAGCTCAATGGACATGAGTCTGAGCAAGCTCTGGGAGACGTGAGGACAAGGAAGCCTGGCGTGCTCCAGTCCATGGGGTCACAAAGAGCTGGACACAAATGAGTGACTGAACAACAAATGCAGGGGCCTCAGGTTCAATTCCTGGCGGGGGAACTAGTTCCACATGACACAGCTAAGACCAAATAATGATGCAGCCCAATAAATAAATTTAATTAAATATTAATTCATGGATGTTAGTGCAGGAAGAGATGAAAGCAACCATGATCTTGAGGGAAGCTTGGCATTCCTACTCATTGTGGGTAAGGCTGACTATTGAGTGACTGTCTCCCCACTAGAATTCAAGCTCAGTGGAGGTGGGGCTGGAACAGAAATCCTGTTTCTCTGTCATTTCAGGGCCCAGAACTGTGCCTGGCATATATTACAGCCTCAATAAATTCACATCGAGTGGAAAATGAATAGGCTGTCAAAGATGGAAGAACCGTAAAAATCTTGCTAGGCTATATAAAAGTAATACTAAATATAATCGTTTCTGTCAAATGCCTTCCATTTATGCCTGGTCAGCCCACTGCACAATAATTATTATGCAGACCGCTAAATAGGTGTCAGATTAGCCTGTGTAAATTTTATTCGAAGACAGAACTACACTCAACCCATGAAGGCCTGATGGCCATTATTCATGACCCCAAAGGCTGGCTGAGCCTGGAGACCATAGGTAAGGAGAATGGCTCAGGTCCTCAGCTTCTCTCTCCCACAAAACCTTACAGGAATAAAAAGCACCATCATGACACAAGTTGGTAAAGCGCAAGGGTTTGCAAATTTTTTCCATAATCTTTATCTTATTTAACCACAAAACAAGCTCTGTTACTGACAAGGAAGCTGAGCTCAAGAAAGGTGCCTAGTTCAAGGTAACACAGCTGTTACTAGGGAAAGCCAGGGCTAAGCCAGGATTCAGACTCTGCTGGGTAGTCATCTGTCACGTACCTGTTTGCGTATGAGAGCAGATCGTGAAGCTTCTGGATTCTTTATCCAAAAACACAAGGAAAGTTGAGGTCTTATTTTCAATTTATATGAATCTGGTCTTAGAACTTAATGGCATAGCCTTTATCAACTGAAAATATTTTCATAGTTTAAGGATAAATTTTTTTTCTAGTAATAGAGCATCCAGCCCCTCTTCCCACTAACTTCATCCCTAGGGAGTTCCACCTCCACTCACGAGTTTCTGGCATGGTGTGGCTTCTAAATCAGAATCTCAAGCCCAGAACACCTATACTGAGATGGCTACCTCCTGAAATCTCCACCTGGACGTCCAGCCCTCCAGACACATCTCATGCTAAAGAGGAGGACTCCTCTCCACCGACCCCACCATCTGTTTCTCCTCCTACATTCTCCTTCACAAAGGATGGCACCACGATCCACTAGTCACCCAAGTTAGAAAGCAGAGAGTCACTGTAGAGTTCTACTTCCCCATACCCCACATCGACTCAGTCACCAAGTCCCAATAGCTCCATCACTTTCTCTCCATCACCATCAACCTGCTCCAGTCCAGACATCCACCAGCAACAGCCAGGACTCTGCAATAGCAGCCATCTCGGTCTCTCTCCCTCTGGTCTTTCCCTCTCTGTTGGGTCTCCAGTGAGCGGCCAGAAAAGTGAAATAAAAGTGTTATTCACAAGGTCGTGTCTGACTCTTTGTGACCCCATGAACTACAGCCCACCAAGCTCCTCAGTCCATGGAATTTTCCAGGCAAGAATACTGGAGTGGGTTGCCATTCCCTTCTCCAGGGGATCTTCCTGACCAGGGATCAAACCCGGGTCTCCTGCATTGCAAATGGATTCTTTACCATCTGACCACCTGAATGAGCAGTCGGGAGTTCTTACCAAACTGCAAACTTGATAATGTTCACACCCCAGCCCCAAAGTCTGTCACAGCTCTCCACTGCATCAAGAATCAAAAGCAAACTTAACTCCAACAGATAAACCCTTCAAGACCTATTTCCTCTTTCTTTCTTTTGTTTTATACTTTTGACTGTGCTGGGTCTTCGTTGCTTTGCAGGCTTTCTCTAGCTGTGGTGAGCGGACGCCACTCTCTAGCTGCGGTATGAGAGTTTCTCATTGCAGTGGCTTCTCCTGTGGCGGAGCGCAGGCTTTAGGGTACATGGGCGTCAGTAGTTGCAGCTCCCGGGCTCTAGAACACAAGCTCAATAGTTGTGGCACTCGGGCTTCACTGCTCCATGGAATGTGGGATCTTCCCAGACCAGAAATCAAACCGGAGTCTCCTGATTGGCTGAAGGATTCTTTACCACTGATCCACCCGGGAAGCCCTGGTTTCTGTCTTCTTGTCTCTACCTCCAACTCCACTGCACCCGATCCTCAGCAGAGCTCAATCTCTGACTTGCCTCAGCACCCACCCTCTGCCTGTGCACAGACTGCAGTCTCACTCCGCGATGGCCTGCAAACTGTGTCTTCCAGGCTCATTGCATTACTTCCCCTCTGAGGCTTTCTGGGATCCCTTTCCCATCTGCTGCTGCCACATCTGGAACATTCCTTGTTAGGACACATACTCTGCTCATGATGATGCCTCCTGTCTCCCCACAGAACTGTCAGCTGGGACGCTGGGATCGTGGCCAGCACCAGCACACTATCTGGCACACAGTAGGTGCTCTATTAGTACTGGCTGAATGAAATCAGTGAACGGATGGCATCAAAAGGCATTTTCTGAGTTTATACCAAGATGAAATAAATTCTTAGTCTATCTTGTATGTTTTATGTTTTGTACATTCACTGTAGTTAATATAAATAATCTAAGCAGACAGAACGCTCTAGATCCAGGCATAGGATCATCATGTCGATATATGTTGAAAGGAGAAAAGTGAAAGTGAAAAGTTAGCCTCTCAGTCGTGTCTGACTCTTGGTGACCCCATGGACTGCAGCCCGCCAGGCTCCTCTGTCCATGGGATTTCCCAGGCAAGAACACTGAAAAGGGGAGGGAAACGTTTATTGCCCTTTATTTCTGTGGCTGGGGCTTGGACTGACAGTCACAGTTCACACAGGTTGAGACCTGCACTGCCATGTAGCAGCTGTACACCATGAGCAAGTAAGTTAACTTCTCTAAACCTCAACCTGTTCATTCATAACATGGGAATGATAGAAACGTGTCTGTGTTCAGTCATTAAGTCATGTTCGACTCTTTACAACCCCATGGACTGTAGCCTGCCAGGCTCCCCTGTTCATAGGATTTCCCAGGTGAGAATACTGGAGTGGGTTGTCATGTCCTTCTCCAGGGGATCTTCCCAACCCAGGGATCGAACCTGAGTCTCCTGCATTGGCAGGCAGATTATTTACCATTAAGCCACCAGGGAAGCCCAATGATAAAAGTTCCCTCACAGAATCATTAGGAGGAGTGATGCAGTTATCCTATACTGCTCAGAGTAATTAACTGTTCGTGACTATTATACTAACTCTATAAGATGATACTGCATACCCACTTCACAGATGTGGAAGCTGAGGCTCAAGGAGGATCAATCACTAACCCAAGGTCATGCAACTAAAGCAGTCATGCTGAAGTTCAAATTCAAGACTGTCTAACCCCATGTGATCACAGATCCCAGGCTTCTTGTTCAACTAGAGTTGAATACAAAGGCACTGGCAGAATTTAAGTCCAAAGCAGGCTGATACAAATATGGCTTCTAATTTCTGAAGGGCTCTGATAGATCTTTCCCAGGCAATTTGAGAACGCTGTTCTTGACATTCTAGAGCACTCATGCCAACCCTAACAAGTGCACAGTTAGGGCCCAGCATGGAAGGAGGCCAGGTCGGATCTGCTGTGGTCCTTAAGGAGGGAACCTCCTGAGCAGCTCCACCCCTGGCAGCCTGTTTCCTCATTGGTAACATGGGGATATGAATGCCTACCTCATGGGGTGACTGGCACCAGGAGAGCTAGGAACATGTAAGAATTTTCCATCTGCATCCCCAGTGCCTAGCACAGGCTGGCCCACAGTGTGAAAGTGTTAGACGCTCACTGGTCTCCAACTCTTTATGATCCCATGAACTGTCCCGCCAGGCTCCTCTCTCCATGGAATTCTCCAGGCAAGAATACTGGAGTGAGTTGCCATTTCTTCCTCCAGGGGATCTTCCCAACCCAAAGATGGAACCTGGGTCTCCTGCATTACAGGCTGATTCCTTACCATCTGAGACACCAGGGAAGCCTCAAAAACATCTGTTGAAATTATGAAATAATTCAGTTAGGTTATAGGCATGGAAAAGGCTCTGTGGGCGTGAATTATTTCCTAGTGAGTTACTTTCAGAGTCCTTGCCCAGAAAGAAAACGCAGTGTTCGGGTGCAGCTCCTCCACCGAGCACGCTCAGCTCTCCTGCCCCCGCCCTCTAGCCCTCACCTGCACGGCACAGGAAGTATCACCCCACACACTGATTGCATCCTGCCCTGGGAGCACTTGAGAGACATGCTGTGGAATCAGACTGGCGGTTGAGGCTTCTGTGGTCTCATCTCTGCTTCACCATTTACCTGCCCAGGATGTTTCCTGACCCAAACACCAGAAATCAGCTGCTGTTCAGTCACTCAGTCGTGTCCAACTCTTTGTGACCCCATGGGCTGCAGCACACCAGGCTTCCCTGTTCTTCACCATCTTCCAGAGTTTGCTCACACTCATGTCCATTGAGCTGATGATGCCATCCAACCATCTCATTTTCTGCTCCCCTTCTTGCCCTCAATCTTTCCCGGCATCAGAGTCTTTTCCAGTGAATTGGCTGGAAAAGGTGCATCAGGTGGCCAAGCTATGGAGTTTCAGCTTCAGCATCAGCCCTTCCAATGAATATTCAGGACTGATTTCCTTTAGGTTGGATCTCCTTGCAGTCCAACAGACTCTCAAGAGTCTTCTCCAGCACCACAACTCAAAAAGCATCAACTCTTCAGCACTCAGCATTCTTTATGGTCCAACTCTCACATGCAAAAATGACTATTGGAAAACCACAGCTTTGACTCTACAGAGCTTTGTCAGCAAAGTGATATCTCTGCTTTTTAATACAATGATTAGACGTCCCCACTTTTTTCAAAGGGGGCACCTAATTTCCATTGTTTCAGCATCTCAAGATTGTTCTGTTTCCTCAAGGTAGAATATCCTCTCCTGTCTCTTTCAGACCTCAATGTCTCTAATCCTCTCTCTGGAGCCTGTATTTTATTTTTTTAAGATTTTTAATATTTATTTTTACTTATTTATTTTGGCTGTCCTGGGTCTTAGTTGTGGCATATGGGATCTAGTTCTCTGACCAGGGATGGAACCCAGGCCCCCTGCATTGGTAGCCAGAGTCTTAGCCACTAGGTCACTGGGAAGCCCTGGTGCTTGTATTTTTGAATGAAGCTCCATGAAAGCAGAGCCTTCTTCTTCACTGTTATACCTTCAGCACCTAGAACAGCACCCAGTGCAATGCCACTATAAATAAACATTAAGAAATGAGTGAATAAATGAATGGTTATTTAACTTGCATGTACCGATGCTCTCTCTCTGTTCCAGACTGTGCATTCCTGGAAGGCAGGGGAGCATCATCTCTCTGGCATGTATCTTCCTGACGCGCTTGTTATGATGCTCCTCCTGAATAGAAGCTCCACGAATGTGTGCTGACTCTCAACCCACACTGGTTAACAGGCACAGACAGACACTGCCCAAGCATAGCTCCTCATGTTCCATGGTAAATGGTGTCTAGACTCCTTGACCCAGTTGTGCTAAATGACCTCTCCTCTCCTGACTTGTCAGCGATCCCTCGGCTGGTCTCTCTCATCCCCATAAGGCTATTACACCATCAATCCTGATTTTCTGGGGTGAGTCCAAGAGGAGGCTGACAGCCACTCGAGAGTGTTTGGTGGTGGGAGGACAAAGGAAATCAGAGGGGCAGCCAGATCAATTACAGGTTTGCTCTCAACTCTGGGCAACAAGATCTTGATCACTCCTCAAGATACTCCAGCCTCCTCAAGAAAAATGGGCGTGTGATTCTCTACTCTTCTGACTCCTCCAACAGAGAGAAACTCCCAACAGCAGCTAGCAGCTTGGACGGGATGTGCAGGTAGTGGGGTGGCACCCCAGGCCATGTGGCCTCCTTGGGGAGTCACCCTATGTGACCTGATACCATGGGCAGCATGTGTTAAGCATCCCGTCTCCCTGGCAACAAGTATGTGATGCTTGGATGCAGATCCTGTCCTGAGAGTCAGGGGCCTGGGTGTTCACAAGCTCTGAGCCTGTCTGAGCCTCAGGTTTCCATTTTGTAAAATAAGAGAATCAGACCAATGATCTCTAAGGTTCTTTCAAACTCTGAGATTCTGCAGTTCTAGGAACTGTACTTTATGAGAACAGGTAACATTTACTAAATATTTGCTTTCTGGACTTCCCTGGTGGTCCAGTTGTAAGAATCCACCTGCCAATGCATGAGACACAGGTGTGAGCCTTGGTCCAGGAAGATCCCACAAGCTGTGGGGCAACTAAACTTGTGCACCTAGAACCCATGTTCCACAACAAGAGAAGCACCACAATGAGAAGCCCTCACACAGCATCGAAGACCCAGGGTAGCCAAAACTAAATAAATATGTCTATGTACGTACACTTGCTTTCTATGTGCAAAGTACTACTTAAGATTTGATGCTCCTTGGAATTCTGTGAGGCAGACACTCATCCTCCCTCCAGTCCCCAGCAGACAAGGAACCCAAAGGTGGAGGGGTCGAATGGGACTTGCCAAGGTCACTCAGCTCGTCAGTGGAAGAACCAGGCCATGGTTCCAGCATCCCATTCTCATCCACTGCTCTCTATACCTACCTGCCTCTTCTAGGTACCCCAGAATCTGGCACACAGTGAGAAAGTGTTAGAATGTGATGATAGTGATTATCATGATGTTGAAGAAGACGAGAAATGCAAACAGATCTGGGCCCATTTGCACACCTTGCCAAATCAGGGGCAGGGGGGCCAGCAACACAGAAATGAGTCTAGGAGTGTCCTTTGGCAAAACCGTCAGCCCAGATGCCCTCAGCCTTTAGGATTTACTATCAGGAGACGCACTCAGGAGTGTGTGACGAGTTTCAATATGGCACACCAGGCAGGGAGGCTTGGCATCAGCTGGACCAGGTGTGACGCACCAGGATAAACTAAAGTGGAAGGACTGTTCTGCCTTGGCCTGACTTTAGGGGAGGCCACCCAGGGAGCAGTGCCCCTGGAGGTGTCTGCCAGCACTCAGGACACACGACTCCGGAAGTGGTTCCCAATTCTTGGGCACTAATGAGTGAGCTGGGGGGACCCCCAGTTTGCCTTTCCCTCCAAACCACTTCCCGTGTCTATTTCAGACCAAAGCATTCAATCAACCTCTAAACAAAGAGCTGACAACCCTGGTTTCCAGTCTCAGCTGTCACTTTGCTTCCTTAAGCTGGTTACTTAATCTCCAAGAGCTTCATTTCCACAACTATAAACCATGGGTGACGCGAGCCCTCCCTTGAAAAGCTGTTGTGAGAGATCTTAGGTGTAATCCAATTGGTGAATGTGAATTTTCTGTCCCTCCCTCATCCCACCCAAGGCACCCTGGACCACAGCCACATCTTCTCCCAATGAGACGACCTCCCATGCCTCGTGCTAAGATTAATCCACAGCCCTCTCACCTCCAAAATGCTGCTCCAAGTCAGCCCTGCCTAGAACCTTTCCCTGAAGAGTCAGCCCTCCCTCCTCACTCAGACTCAGCCTAGCACAGGAGAAAATGCAGATGCTGGAGGTGGAGAGTTGTGTGACCTCAGGCCCATCTCTTAACCTCTCAGAGCCTCCATTTTTTCTTCAGTGAAATGGGGAAACTACACTCCCACCATCTGCCCTTCGGGGTTGCTAAGAGACTCAAAGGAGATAATAGCTGGAGAAACACGTTGTAGGTGAATGAAGTGGTTTCTAAAAAGAATTGGTGTTTGTTTATCCTTTACACTAGATTGGCCAAAGCATGCGTGCTGAGTCGTTTCAGTTGTGTCTGACTCTTTGCAACCCTATGGACTGTATCTGGCTCCTCTGTCCATGGGATTTCTCAGGCAAGAATACTGGAGTGGGTTACTGTGCCCTCCTCCAGGGCATCTTCCTGATCCAGGGATTGAACCAGTGTCTGCTACGTCTCCTGCATTGGCAGGCAGGTTCTTTACCACTAGCGCCACCTAGGAAGCCCAAGCATAAACTAGAAAATTCCACTACATGATTTACACTTCATTCATTCAACAAATATTTCTACTGAGTGCCTACTGGGTGGTTCAGTTCAGTTCAGTTCAGTCGCTCAGTCGTGTCCGACTCTTTGCGACCCCATGAATCGCAGCACACCAGGCCTCCCTGTCCATAACCAACTCCCGGAGTTCACTCAGACTCACGTCCATCGAGTCAGTGATGCTATCCAGCCATCTCATCCTCTGTCGTCCCCTTCTCCTCCTGCCCCAAATCCATCCCAGCATCAGAGTATTTTCCAATGAGTCAATTCTTTGCATGAGGTGGCCAAAGTACTGGAGTTTCAGCTTTAGCATCATTCCTTCCAAAGAAATCCCAGGGCTGATCTCCTTCAGAATGGACCGGTTGAATCTCCTTGCAGTCCAAGGGACTCTCAAGAGTCTTCTCCAGTAGGCAGTGTCCAATTCCTGCAGTGATGGAGCTTACAGTCTAGGGAGGAGATATTAATCCATATCTAGGTAACTAGATGCCATAATGACAGATGGTGAGAGGAAAGTAGAGGCTACTACAGAGTGTTTGGTGGGGTCCTATTGTGGCCAGAGGGGAAGGCTTTGCTAAAGATAAAATGTTTGACTTGAGTTGGCCAGGTTCTTTGAAGGGGACAGGGGTGAGTAGGGAGGGGAGGAGCCAGACAGAGGGAACAACACAGCAGAGGAGATCCAGATCTGCCACGGGTGCTGCAGATGGCAGGGAGCCCACGCGCGGCGCTGGTGGAGTGCTGCACCACGGGTGAGGCAGATGGCAGGGAGCCCACGCGCAGCTCTGGTGGGGTGTGCGCCACGGGGGTCGCAGATGGCAGGGAGTCCACGTGTGGCGCTGGTGGAGCACTGCACCACAGGTGAGGCAGATGGCAGGGAGCCCATGCAAGGCGCTGGTGGAGCATGCACCACGGTTGTTGGAGATGGCAGGGAGCCCATGCGCGGCGCTGGTGGAGCATGCACCATGGGTGTTGGAGATGGCAGGGAGCCCACGCGTGGTGCTGGTGGAGCGTGCGCCACGGGTGTTGCAGATGGCAGGGAGCCCACGCGAGGCGCTGGTGGAGCGTGCACCATGGGTGTTGGAGACGGCAGGGAGCCCACGCGAGGCGCTGGTGGAGCGTGCACCACGGGTGTTGCAGATGGCAGGGAGCCCACGTGCGGCGCTGGTGGAGCATGCGCCACGGGGGTCGCAGATGGCAGGGAGCCCATGTGCGGCGCTGGTGGGGCGTGCACCACGGGTGTCGCAGATAGCTGGGAGCCCATGCGAGGCGCCGATGGAGCACTGCGCCACGGGTGTTGCAGATGGCAGGGAGCCCATGTGAGGCGCCAGTGGAGCACTGTGCCACAGGTGTTGGAGATGGCAGGGAGCCCACGCAGCTAGAAAGCTGGGAGCACCTTCTCTCTGAATCTGCTGTGTTTCTGTGAGTCCCTCTCATTAGGCATCCCCAGTCTCTCTCTGCTCCAAAGTCCGATAAGGCTCTGCATCCACAGCCAATTGCCCTCCTGAAACTCATACTGGAACGAGCATTCTTCACAGAAAAGGGAGGAGGCCACAGCTTTTGAATCTCCTTTCTATGGCAAAGGAGGTGGTCAGAGGTGAGAAGATGGAGAATTAATCACCCACCAGTCAAGGTGAACCATGAGAGATGGGAAGAGGATCCCTGTGTCGGATATGGAGGTCAAGACTGGCTCTGGATGGTGAAAAATGTCCCTGGCATTTATCTGAAGCCACCAGGATGGGCCCTGGGGAGCCAGGCTCCTAGCAGAGACCATGTGAGTTGAGACTTTGAAAGAAAATAGCCCAGTGGCGGAGCCGTCTGGAGCACATTTAAAGCAGAGAGACCTTGCAAGAGCCTCCACAGAGGAACTGAGTAAGCAGGGAGAAAGATGGGGAGAGAAACTGCTGTAAAGGACAGCATCCTAATTACTTCCACGTAAACACAGCCCTCCCTCCCTTGCTCAGGTTCTGTCTGGGTGTTTGTGAGGAGAGGGGCTGCCCTGCAGAAGCCTAGGAGCAAGGCTGTGTGCACTGCAAACTTCCATAAAGAGACGTAGGAAGAGTTGGGCTCTGTAGCCTGGAGAAGACAAAGATAGGGGTGGGAGATGCATCTGAATTTAACCATCTGCAGCCAGAGATGGGTTATTATAGACTCATGTATGATGGAAGACAATCTCCAGTTCCGCTGAGGTCAAAGCCAGAGGACAGCGCTTTGTTACCGATAAGGAAGCACTTTCTGACCTGAGAGTGGCTGGGCCACAGATGCAAGCTCCCTTCCCTTAGCTGGGTTCCATCTCACCCACGTGGTCAGCTCAGGTACACATCGGCCTTTTCAGCGTCTCAGACACTATTGGAAGGAAGTAAGGCCCTGTGTTCTTAAAGTCCCTGCCAGAGCAGGAGAGAAGGCAGCCATTCCAAGGTGCATGCATTCCTCCAGGAGGCCCAGGACTGGCCTCTTGCTTCCAGCACCCCTAAGGCTGGTGGGTGGTGGTGGAGGGGGTAGGCAGAAGTAAAGAAGATACGAAAGCTAGATATTGCACAATAAAGGTCCACAGCAAAATAAGAGGCATGCCTGCGTGTTCAGTTCTGACTGACTCTTCACAAGCCCATGGGCTGCAGCCCACCCAGCTCCCCTGTCCATGGAATTTTCCAGGCAAGAATACTGGAGTGGGTTGCCATTTCCTACTCCAGGGGATCTTCCTGCCTCCAGAAATCAAACACACATCTTTTGTGCCTCCTGCATTGGCAGGCAGATTCTTTACCACTGCACCACCTGGGTGTCCCCTTCATTTTTTGTTTTAATAGGAAGATTGATTTATATGATTTATTTATTTATCTTAATATAAATTTATTATTTTAATTGGAGGCTAATTACTTTACAATATTGTATTGGTTTTGCCATACATCAACATGAATCCGCCACATGTGTACACGTGTTCCCTCCCCATCCTGAACCCTCCTCCCACCTCCCTCCCTATACCCAAGCATCCTGTATCATGCATCAAACCTGGACTGGCGATTCATTTCATATATGATATTTTATTTGTTTCAATGCCATTTTCCCCAATCATCCCACCCTCTCCCTCTCCTAGAGTCCAAAAGACTGTTCTATACGTTTGTGTCTCTTTTGCTGTCTCGCATACAGGGTTATCGTTACCATCTTTCTAAATTCTATATATATGCGTTAGTATACTGTATTGGTGCTTTTCTTTCTGGCNCAACCCACTCCAGTATTCTTGCCTGGGAAATCCCATGGACAGAGGAGCCTGGAGGGCTGCAGTCCATGGGATCGCAAAGGTCAGACACAACTGAACCACTAAGAATGCACGCAAAATCAGATTATGGCGATGGTTGCATAAACCTGTACATCGTTGTCAAATTGTACACTTAAAGTGATGAATTTTTATGGTATGTAAGTTATACTTCATAAAGCTTAAAAAAAAGGAAATATGTTTTCCTAGTTTAATTAGCTAGGAAGTGGTACCAGGACTCAAATCCATGTCTGACCAAATTCTGTCCTTTCTACACCAAGCCTGCTGACAAGCTATCTTAGGTGACAGGATACTGTCCCCTCATCTCCTCCACCCCTTGCAGGGTCACCCCCTTCCCAGGCCTAAACCCACCAAGATACATTTACTGAGGACCTCCTAACTGCCAGGTCCCAGTCATGCCTTGGTATGAGTCCGCCTGGCTCAGGTGAGTCCTCACCTGCTCAGGAACCCCCTTCCCTTTGCTTCTGATCTTTGACCAGGTACGTATGGTCAGGACTAGGTTTCACCCAGGATGGCTGTGGCCCCAGTCCTCCAGGGCATGAGAAAAGAGGGCCTCTCTAGGGAAACCGTTCTGGTCACCTTTCCACAGGGCCTCAGGCCTGCCGCCTCAGCGGCCCAGCTTCTTACAGGGCTGACCGGCCGTGGACGGGAGATGCAGGCAGGCAGAGCCAGGGGCCAGCAGCTCCCAGTGGACACCCTGGCCAGAAGGTCTGGAGCGTGTGGCCTGAGCCACCAGGAGAATACCCAGATGCCCCCTGCAAGCCTTTTAGGAATAAGAGCTGGTGTTGGAGGTCAGCGCAGCCTTTCAAGAAGCGTGCTGAACGCCCTCTGTGCCGAGTGCCCTGCGAGGCCGGGGTGTGCCCCAATCAGTGAGACTCAGTTCTTGTTCTGAATTGCACAAGGGCCGAGGACAGATGTGGACACAGGGAGGAAAAGTAGAAAACACAAGAAGGCAGAGGAAAAGGCAGCACGGACCCAGGTATAGAGTGAGGAAGGGGCCAACCAACCCTCTGCCCCCACTGAGCCCTCCCTGTTCCCCCAGCTAAACTCTGGAAGCAGCTGGGCCTAGAACAGGTGCAACCCCCATTTCATAACTGGCTTCTCTCAGGACACAAACCCCCAAGCACTCCCGCATCTATTGCCTCGGTTTTGCTCTCCTGTGACATGGGGGCATGAACCTCTGGCCCAGATGTTAGCAACAGTTACTTTGGGGAAGTGGGATTGAGGTTACTTTCTTGCTTAATTTGTTTCTTTTTTTTGCTTTAGATTGTTGCTTACGATAAGCAGGCAGGATCTCCATGGTTGAAAGACTGAAAAATGTTTTCACCAATCCCCACCGGCAGGCCGTTTGTGGGACACAAACATACCCTCCTTCATCCTTGTTCCCATGTGGCATCAGGTACTAAGCAACTCTCTGGGGAGGCACACAGGAGACCCTGACTGGGCCTCTTCCCTCAGCGTTCCTGTGGTATAGACAGGCCTTCCTCTGTATCTAAGTTCTTAAAGCCTTGACTTGTGCGTACTTTCACCAATAAAACAGAACATAGGCAGAATGGAAATTGTGTCAATGTGAGATCAGGAGTGTTCTGAAAATAAAATGCACCTCTTTTCAAGGTCCAACCCAGAGTGGATGGTGTGCTACCTTTATGTAAGAGATGGGGAGGGAACTTTGCTGGTGCCCCAGTGGCTAAGCCTCTGGGCTCCCAATGCGGGAGGCTGGATTCGATCCCTGTTCAGGGGATTAGATCCCATGCGCCATAACTAAGAGTTTGCATGCTGCAACTAAGACTGGTGCAGCCAAATAGATAGATAAATTTTAAAAATGAAAGTGGCGATACAAAATTGGGTGAGGAAACCCTCAAAGGCTACACAAGACACCAAGAAGAGGGGTACTGGGGGACAGGGAAGGAGGCAGATGGAGGCAGGTGCGGGAGTAAGATATCTCATTATAATCCTTTTTGTACTGTACTGATTTAGGAATCATAGGAAGGTGTCACCTAGTCACCAAATACATCCTGCAAACCTTCAGGGCTGCCAGGCTGCCCCGGCTGTGCAGTGCTCTAGCATGACACATCTCCCCGAGGTGGTCAGTCAGGGCTGGCACTACTGGAGTGCCCCACTCTTGTCTTGAACTGCATCCAGGAACGCTCTGGGCACGAGCACGCCCTCCTTGGCAAAGGTAGACAGATGGGTCTTCTGGACATCAGTCTCTTTCTTCCACCTTAGCCCACCTTCTGGGTCACGAGCCCTCAGGATGAGCTATAGCCTGGCTCTAGGCTCCTGTGAAACCTGTGACTCCTCTCTAATGACACCATGTCCGTCTGTCACATGATAATCATCTGTTTTCCTGTCTGGTTCCCCCACCAGTTTGGGAGCTTCCAGCGGTTAGGGGCAGGCTGGGCTGTAGACCATTCTTCTTGGTCCTAGTGGTTGACACCCAGTAAACGCAGCTGAATGCATGCCTGCAGTCATGAATGAATGAATGACATCTCTCCTGCTTAAATGTCAGTTTCGGCTGTATAGCACAGGGAACTATAGTCAATATCTTGTAATAATTTACAATGGAAAATAATTTTTTAAAATACACGTGTGTGTATAACTGAATCACCTTGCTGTGCACCTAAAACACTGTAAGTCAGCTGTACTTCAATAATATATATATATATATATATTTTTAAATGTCAGTTTGGGCTATTTCTTGCTGTGCCTCCTGAGGCATCTGGTTTACTGAGGTGAAAGCCCCATGCAGCTCACAGCCTGTCTTTGGATCTGGTAATCCACTGTTTGTTGGGTTGCCACTTCCTCTTATTCAATCAGTGAGTGTTTACTGAGCACTTGTGAGATGCTCTGCTCATGCTTGATCGGCTGGGACGTGAGGGACACAGTGAATCTCTATCCTCGCCACTCTGTCTTGAGGGCACCTCAGTTAGTGCACCCTGTCCCTCGCCCAGGGCTACCTGAGAGCTTTTTCAGCATGAGGACGCCTCAAAGGTATCAGCCATTTCATATCGCTTTGGAGTCCTTTAGGTAAGAGGGAAGCACCTCAGGAATGTTTAAGTAAAAAGGGACAGGAATGGAAATCAATTTCCTAACAGTTTTCAATAGGACTTCCCTGGTGGCTTAGACAGTAAAGAGTCCTCCTGCAATACAGGAGACGCAAGTGACGTTGGTTTGATCCCTGGGTGGGGAAGATTCCCTGGAGAAGGGAACGGCAACCCACTCCAGTATTCTTGCTGGAGAACTCCATGGACGGAGGAGCCTGGCCGGCTAAAGTCCCCGGGGTCGCAAAGAGTCGGGCACGACTGAGCGACTAACACACTTTCTACATGGATAAATGCTCTTCCTTGAAAATAAAAGCAGAAATGCACTTGGTGGGCTGAAGTAGCAATACTTTTTGATGAGACATCAGAGACTCCTATCAATCGAGATACGTCAGTAGCGGTGACCTGGAGGTGCGGAGAAACCTCTGCCCCTCTCAGTTACCAGTCACCCTGAATCAAAGGTCTGGGTTCTAATCTTCACTGGCCAGATGACCTCATGCAAGTCATTCATCTGCTTTGATTTCAATTATTATCCATTAAAATGGAAAAGTAACACTAATGGTCTGCACTTCTCCCAGGGTGGTCTTTGCTTGGGGTAAAGCCTTAGTGAAGCCTGAGTCACAGCGCAGCCCGGTGGCACCTTGGCACATGACAGCATTGCCCTGACACGGANATTATTATCCATTAAAATGGAAAAGTAACACTAATGGTCTGCACTTCTCCCAGGGTGGTCTTTGCTTGGGGTAAAGCCTTAGTGAAGCCTGAGTCACAGCGCAGCCCGGTGGCACCTTGGCACATGACAGCATTGCCCTGACACGGAGGTCTGCCCCCCACCTCTCACCTGCAATGTCCCCCTCTCCCCCCGACCTTGCCCCTTTCTGCAACCCCACAAGGCAAGGTTTCCCCTTCCCTGAGAAGGGAAGCCTGGTCAACATTTCTTGTCAAGCAGCATTTTATTTATAACCTAAAACAGAAACTTCCTTAATAAACTAACATACTTTCTTCCTAAGTGCCGGGCACTATATTATATGTGCATTACATGTGATCTCATTGAATCTTTAAACGAATAATTATGATATAGTTACTACTTCCCCATCTTACTTATGGGAACACTGAGGTTTAGAGCTGGTAGGAACGAAGTCAATGAAGG
Organism: Neotragus pygmaeus; assembly: GCA_006410875.1. Lineage (NCBI taxonomy): Eukaryota > Metazoa > Chordata > Mammalia > Artiodactyla > Bovidae > Neotragus > Neotragus pygmaeus. The sequence continues at coordinate 649,704 of SJYV01023145.1, forward strand.
GAAACACTTGGATGCTAGAAACCAAGATCCTTTTTCTGAAACACTGAACTGTCCTGACTCAGGCGGGCACAGCTGCCCTCACTGACTGACCTGAATGAGGGGTCTTACTGCCGGAACACAAGGAATGACCAGAATACTAGGCTGGGTAGGGATGCAGGCAAGGAATAAAGTGCAGGGGTCCCTGGCAGGTGCTTGGGAAGGGAACCCAGAACACAGCGGGGTCAGGACTGGCCTCGTTACAGCCTTCACTGGGGATAGGGATCTTGTTTTGAGGGTACCAAGCCATTGGGAGACCCACTTAGCGAAGTAATCATTTTAATTTTTCATTTTAGTATGGAAACTAATATAGTTGTCATTTTGAATTAAGAGAAAGGAAATGAGAAATTAGTTATTTATGGCTTCCTTTTCCAAAGCCATTGCCCACCTCTCCCCCAGAAGGCTCCCCTTGCCCAACACGCATGGGCCTGTCCCCAGGAAGCCCCCGCCCCACCCTCTGTTCACACCATCTCCTCTCCTGCAGGTGCCTCCCGTCTTCCCGGCTCTTCTGCGCCATCTCCTTCCCCTGCTTCCAGCCCTTCACGGGTCCTTAGCCTCCTGGACCCCACTCTGTTTGTACTTCTCTTATGAACACACTACTTTGCTTGTTAGTGGTGCTATTGAGCTGGCAAGGTGCTGTCACCCATCACGTCCAATAGGATTCTCACCTCTACCTCTTGGGAGGTAGGTGGGGAGGGTATGGGCAGCCCTATCTCAAACAGGAAGAGCTAAGGCCACGGGGGGGAGCCGAGGCCAGAATTGCAGCTGTATGGATTCCAGACGTTGGATTCCAAGTCCTCTTTCCAGTTTTCTTCCACTCATTTCACAGACTGGTTCTCAGCGACAGTAGGTAGGTGGCTCCTAAAGATACCCTTTACAAGATAGGCCCAGGAGGAAGCTTGTCCTGGCTCCCCAGACCCGTCCGACCGCTCAGCTGCCGAGGAAAGGCTCCCCAGCGCCACTAGAGGGCGCCAGGCGCAGCCGCTGAGCACCCAGGCTGTGTGATTCCTGCTGTAAAAGCCGGAGCGCCTGTGCCCTGGGGAAAAACCGGTCAGAGGCACGGATTCAGCTTGGTGCGTTGCGTGCTGGCTACAGTATATGATTTCATGTATTCACGCAACAAAGCAGCTTAGTATTGGTACAGAGGGAGCACTTGCATCTTCTGCTGGGCAGCCTTAGCCCTCTTCTCCTCAGCATCATCTTCTCTGGTGGGAAAAGCGAGAAACCTGAATATCTACACCTGGGTTCCTCCCCTGGGCGTCCCAGGCACTTTCTCAAGCGCCCCAGGATGCAGGCTTCTCAGAGGTCATCTCAGCCTATACACACCATACACACCAGTCTTGCTCAAGAAGAAGCCTTGAAAACACTTGGCTCCCTGATGTAAAAAGCCAACTCACTGGAAAATACCATAATGCTGGAGAAAATTGAGAACAAGAGAAGAAGGAGATGACAGAGGATGAGATGGTTGGATAGCATCACTGACTCAATGGACACGAGTTTGAGCAAACTCTGGGAGATGGTGAAGAACAGAGAAGCCTAGCATGCTGCAGTTCATGGGGTCACAAAGAGTCGGAAATGACTTAGTGACTGAACAACAGGGGCTGTAGTGTCCAACGTGATGAAGGTAATTAACACTGCTGTACCATTAGAAATGAACATTAAGAGAGTCCTAAGAGTTATCATCACAAGGGAAAAATGTTTCCCTATTTCTTTAATATCTTATGAGATGATGGGTGTTCACTAAGCCTATTTCACGATGTGTGCTGTGCTCAGCCGCTCAGTCATGTCCAACTCTTTGGGACCCCATGGGCTGTAGACTGCCAGGCTCCTCTGTNCTCAGCATCATCTTCTCTGGTGGGAAAAGCGAGAAACCTGAATATCTACACCTGGGTTCCTCCCCTGGGCGTCCCAGGCACTTTCTCAAGCGCCCCAGGATGCAGGCTTCTCAGAGGTCATCTCAGCCTATACACACCATACACACCAGTCTTGCTCAAGAAGAAGCCTTGAAAACACTTGGCTCCCTGATGTAAAAAGCCAACTCACTGGAAAATACCATAATGCTGGAGAAAATTGAGAACAAGAGAAGAAGGAGATGACAGAGGATGAGATGGTTGGATAGCATCACTGACTCAATGGACACGAGTTTGAGCAAACTCTGGGAGATGGTGAAGAACAGAGAAGCCTAGCATGCTGCAGTTCATGGGGTCACAAAGAGTCGGAAATGACTTAGTGACTGAACAACAGGGGCTGTAGTGTCCAACGTGATGAAGGTAATTAACACTGCTGTACCATTAGAAATGAACATTAAGAGAGTCCTAAGAGTTATCATCACAAGGGAAAAATGTTTCCCTATTTCTTTAATATCTTATGAGATGATGGGTGTTCACTAAGCCTATTTCACGATGTGTGCTGTGCTCAGCCGCTCAGTCATGTCCAACTCTTTGGGACCCCATGGGCTGTAGACTGCCAGGCTCCTCTGTCCATGGAATTTTTTCAGGCGATAATACTGGAGCAGGTTGCTGTTTCCTACTTCAGGGGATCTCTTTGGCTTAGGGATTGAACCAGCATTTCTTGCATCTCCTGCATCAGCAGGTGGACACTATGCCACCTGTGAAGCCCATCTCATGATGTATATAAGTCAAGTCATTATATTGTTCACCTTAAACTCATGCAGTGCTCTATGTCAATTATATCTCAATAAAACTGGGGAGAAAAAATGGCTTTGAGAGTCAGATTACTCAGTGGTCCTGTGGCCTTGGGCAACTTACTTACCTTCCAGGCTCCCATCTGCTGCATAAGGATGATAACTGTCCCCACCTTGGAGGGCTGAGATGAGGATTAGATGAGATAAAGGGCTGGGCTTGGTGTCTGGCAGGAGGTGAGCGCTAATGACTGGAGGTTGCTGTTATTTTTACTACACTTGTGCAGGAATCTGAAACTCAGGGAAGTGAAGCAGGGCGGATCCAGAGCCAGGGCCTGGTGGAGCTCCGGCCCAGGTGTGCACATGGCCCCTGTTCTCTGAGCACTGCCGGCTCCAGACCTGGTTCTCAAGCCAGCCTGTCACCTGCCTTTTTTTAAACTAAGGGAAATGTAGAGGAAACTAGCATTTCCATTTCCAATCTTATTACCCTTGACTCTCAAAACACCTGGGCCCCAGGCCTATCCTGACCCACATGCTCCTCACTTTGCGCCACTGGAGATGGCTGCTCCTTGTCTTTTCCACTTCTGTAAATGTGGCAGATCCTCATCTCCAACTTAAAATCTCAGAAGCAGTGATTCCAAGCTTCAGCAGTGTGGGAGCCACTGCCCAGGACTTGAGAAACAGCTGTTGAATAATTGAGCTGACTGTGGTCACAGCCAACATTCCCAGGTATCCACGGAGATAGACCAGAAAAAAGATGAAGACCAGAGGAGAATGCCCGCATGATGACCAGTCAATGTATGTTCATTTAGAGCTTATTATGGACACACAGAAAATGCAAATTGTTCAGGTACGGGACTCTCTGTGGTTTGCTGTCAGTATCCCAAGCCACTCAGGGCGGAGGGTAGCTGGCTCTCCTGGTACCTTGTGCTTCCTCAGCTGAGTGAGGATTCAATGGGAGGAGGCATAAGAGGCACCTGGCTTAGTTCGAACCACCTGCTTTTATTCTGTCATTCATTTATTCGGTCTGCTCCTCAGGGGCACCACTGTGTGCCCAGCCCTGGAGCAGCAAATGTTATCAGACCTGGTCTCTTCCTCCCCTAATGGGGTTCCTGATCTAGTAGGGAAATGGACACAAAGAGATCACTACGCACTCCAGATTACAAGGTGATAAATGCTCTGATGGGGGCAGTGAAGCACCCTGGGAGCAGAGAGGTGTTTGGAAATCTGAGGAAGGAAGGGATGTTGGCGATGGCTCTTGAAGGATAACAGGAGTTCTCCAGACAGAAAGCGGTGGCTAAGAGCAAAGATGGACTAAGGAGCAACCCCGGGTTGACAAGCATTCCTGTGTCCAGGTCTGGAGGTGGACAGAGGCCCAGCGACTCTCACTTGGCAAGTGTGAAGGGTGTGGGGCTGGACGATAGGTGGGAGACTGTCTACGCGCTGCTCTGTGTAGACGTGGGCCCACTGAAAGCAGGAGCAGCCCGGGAGATTTTAAGCAGGAAGGGATCGAGTCTATTTTTGCTAAAGAAAGGAAATTCTGGAAGCCTCGGGGAACTGTAACTTGAGTCTTGCGCTATCTGGGGAAAAGATGAGAGGCCAGCTGAAGAGGGTGATCCACCGGCTTAAGGATCCCTCCCTCACTTCCCTCAACACACCACCTTCTCCAGTAGCTGATTGTTTAAAAATCAATTTGTTAATGAACATGCAGATAAGCTGAAGCTCCTTCCCGCCCACAGGCTTCCTCCAGGCTGCCTGTTCAATGAGGAGAGCATAATGACTGTTGTTTAGTAGGTGCTGGATAAGGATTGTTGAGCTAATGAAGCAAACACAGGTCAGCTCCAGGAGTGGGGGAAGCGCGTGGCGGCAGGTGTGGAGGCCCCTCCAAGACTCCAGGCTCTAGGAACTGACCTGGGAAAAAACTGGGTCAGGTTTAAGAGAAATAATAAAAACGACAGCTGCCATTTGTTGAGTATGGATCCCAAGTAAGGGTCAAACCCAGGGCTAGGCCTTTACACAGTTCTTCCCAGATCGTTGCATGCACCTCTGTTGAGTGGGCATTCTGATTCTCACTTTTACAAGGAGGAAATCGAGGCTCACCTGTTTGCCCCTGGGGCTGCAATAGAGGCCAGAGCCTGTGTTCACCCCTCTCTGCTGTCAGGAGTTCCACTTGGGGTGAGGCAAGCGTGACGTGGAGACCTCTGAAGAGCAACCTCAGAAGAAGCTTCTCGAACCAGATGTGGATTTGCATCCCAGCGCCATACATTAGAGCTAAACAGAATTGGAACTTTGTGGGCATCTATGTGGGAAAAGCAAAATATTAGCTTGCTAGGGCCACTCTAAGTAACCACTGCAGGCTGGATGGCTTAAGCAACAGGTGTTCATTGTCATAATCTGGAGGCGGGAAGCTCCGGTTTGCAGTGTCAGCAAGGTCTGCTTCTTCCTAGGCAGGTAGACATTTGCCTTCTTGCTGTGTCCTCACAGGGCCTTCTTTGCATCTGTGTCCTATTGGGTTGGCCAAAATGTTCGTTCATTCTTTTCTTGTAAGATGGCTGTAATAGCGCTTGTGTGACTGCTAAGTCGCTTCAGTCATGTCCGACTCTTTGCGACCCCCATGGACTGTAGCCCACCAGGCGCCTCTGTCCATGGGATTCTCCAAGCAAGAACACTGGGTGGGTTGCCATGCCCTTCTCCAGGGGGATCTTCCTGACCCAGGGATGGAACCTGAGTCTCTTATGTCTATTGGCAAACTGTATTGGCAAACGGGTACTTTACCACTAGCACCACCTGGGAAGCCCCTAGTAGCACTTGGTTGTCTTTAAGTTCATTTGAAACAATTTTGTAACATTGTATTGTGACAATTGTCCTACAAGCATGCACTAAAAAAAAAAAAAAAAAAATTGGTGAGTCAAAAAAATTGACTGNACTTCAGTATTCTTGCCTGGAGAATCCCATGGATGGAGGAGCCTGGTAGGCTACAGTCCACAGGGTCGCAGAGTCGGACACGACTGAGCGACTTCACTTTTTGGCCAAGTGACTAACCTCTCCAAACCTCAGTTTTCCCATCCACAATATAGAGAAATGTTGGATATTCCTAAGATTGCTCTCAAAAATTAGCTGTGATCTTAGTACGCCTGCAAATAGCAAGTGTTCAATGATGGCACTATTGCTTAGATTACTGAGAGCTGTTATTAGAATTATTGGTATTATTGTTTGGAGCCAAATCACCATGATTTGGGCGACCAGTATTTGGGTACAGATCTCCCATTAGTGCAGATGACTGTTAGTACCCTGTGATTTTCAATAGATGAAACCTCTCTCATCGCTTTCAACTGGAGAAAGCAGATCAGGAAGAGCTTAGAAATGCCTCAGCCCCCAAAGCCAATCTAACATCCTGCTATCAAGTGGCATCTGGGGCTGGGGGCACTGAGCGCATCAGTCGCCCTTATGGTGCTAACCCAGCGTTAATGGTGCAAGTGAATTACAAACAAGGCCCACCTGCTGTGCTCAGCAACGAAACCCGGCAGGAGGGTAATTGCCCGGAACTTGAGCACAGGGGGACACAGCAGGCGTGGAACACATTAAACACACAGAAGAGCAACTTCCTAACGCGTTCCTTCTCCACGCAGACCCAAGGAGAAGCTGGCAGGCCAGGGGATGGGAACACGGGTGCCAGCTGAGAAAGGAAAGGCTCTTCCAAGCCACCACAGCTGGCCACTCAGTCCAGCTGAGGGGCCGTGGGAGCACCCAGACCAGCTCTACGCAGCTTGGCATGCCCACAGGAGCTTGGAAGCCAAGGACATCGAACATCTCCAGCTTGGCTCTGGGTGCCCCACCCCGCAGGAAGGTAGCCTCTGTTGTTAACCCCTTACCTGGGAGTGACTGGGGTAGATAATAGCCTCACCTAGGCTGGTGGTATGAAGACCAGTCTCTTGTTCATTCGTTTGTTCGTCTCCATGCTGGGGGGACTAGTGGTAAAGAACCCACCCGCCAATGCAGGAGACTTAAGAGATGCAGGTTTGATCCCTGGGTGGGAAGATCCTCTGGAGAAGGAAATGACAATCACTCCAGTTTTCTTGCCTAGAGAAGCCCATGGAGGTGAGGAGCCCATGGAGGAGTGGGGAGCCTTGCAGGCTGCAGTCCATGGGGTCACAGAGTCGTACACGACTGTGAGACTAAGCAGGAGCTTACACACTGAGTATGCACTCACTAGTCATGAGCTGCAAGTGGACAGAAAGCTACTAGGACACAAGACATTCTTTCAAAGGGACATAGGCACAGACATCGGTCACCAGGCACAGGCTGGGAAGTGCAGTCACACAGCTAAGGTGTAAGGAAGTGCTGGGAGGATGCAGAGGGTGCCCACTGCTGCCCAGGCGTGGTCAGAAAGAGGCCCTTACACTGGTCTTGAAGGACAGAGATACACACACACACACACACACACANCTCCGGGAGTTGGTGATGGACAGGGAGGCCTGGCGTGCTGCAACTCATGGGGTCACAAAGAGTTGGACATGACTGAGTGACTGAACTGAATGTATCTGTGTATAAAACTAGATACAGATTAAAAATCTATACTCGTCACCCCATAAACACTAAGACCCAAGAATAACCCAACTTTCATTTGACTTTTAACCACTGTTTCCAGGTAAGCATTCTGACTCCAGTCATACAGAGGACAAAGCTCCCTGGAGACATGGTCACCCTGGCTCACAAACATGCATCTCTCTCCCAGCCCCTCTGTGGCTCCACCATAGTAACCAGAAATAACCTACGGCAGAAGTCTTTATACCACAGCAACAAACCTGGGCTCTTCCCCCAGGGAGCTGCTGCTAANGGAGACATGGTCACCCTGGCTCACAAACATGCATCTCTCTCCCAGCCCCTCTGTGGCTCCACCATAGTAACCAGAAATAACCTACGGCAGAAGTCTTTATACCACAGCAACAAACCTGGGCTCTTCCCCCAGGGAGCTGCTGCTAAGTTTATCAGCACTCTAACAGGATCAGAGCGGGGCCGTGACTGGCCAGGCAGCTGAGCACTGGCCCCCCTTAGAGCACTTTGGGGACTGAGAGTTAAGCCCACAGGTATAAGGTAGTTAGAAGTACACCTGGATCATGCTAGGTGCTAGACACACGGTCAATATTGCTGTTTGTTATTGTAGTTTATTCCAAAGATAGTGTTACAGACAAGGATGCTCAAAACGTGAGAATTACGGGCACACCTTGGAGATACTGCATTGTGGGGTCAGTTCCAGACCAAAGGAACAAAGTGAACGTTGCATGCAGTAAACTGAGTCATACAGATTCTGTGGCTTCCAGTGTATGTCAAAGTCACGTTCACACTACAGTCTATTAAATGTGCAGTGGCATCGTGTCTAAAAAACACATACATTCCTTAGTTAACAAATACTTTACAGCTAAAAAATGCTAACCATCATCTGTGTCTTCAGTGAGTTGTAACCTTTATGCCAGTGG
>SJYV01023145.1:658500-681194 GCA_006410875.1 Neotragus pygmaeus
TACAGTCCATGGGGTCTCAAAGAGTTTAACTTGACTGAAGTGACTTAGCATGTATGCACCAAGTGTATATTACTATACATACACATGTGTCCTCAGGTTTTAATCACCTAAAAGGGAAATGTGTGGTCCAGGGCTCACGTAGTGCCACTAAGTTCTTCTTTTTTTTTTTTTTAAGCAATTTTGGATTTTCAGTAGGTTTATCTTTAAATTATTTTTGGCCATACCTCACAGCATATGGGATCTTAGTTCCCTGAACAGGATCGAACCTGCTTCCCCTTCATTGGAAGTGCAAAGTCTTAACCACTGGACCACCAGGGAAGTCCCCTCCACCAAGTTCTTAACATGCTCTGAGACCAAATGGAAAAGGATAACTTTGGGTACATAGAAGAGAGCAATTCTTGTCTTTAAACATTTTCACTGTCTACTGCAAGCAAGAAAAGCTAACTCCTTCATCTTCCCCCCATCCCATACTGGGAAGGTTTGCCAGTAACCTGGGGAGTGACTTTATAGTTGGGACTTTCCACATGGCCTGGTTGAAAGAAGAGCCTTTCTCCCCACGCCACTCCCACCTCCTCCCTGCCTCACGGGAGATCAGACCATGGAAATGTGCAGTGACATTTCAGGAAGACGTAAGAGTAGCAGGAAAATGCATTAGCTCCGGAAGGCTGGGTTCTAATTCCAGCTCCTTCATTTACGAGCTGTGATCAAGATGTTGACATCTGAGCCACAGTTGCCTCAACTATAAAATCCTGATAATAACTGTACCTACCTTGCAGGGTTGTTGACTGTTTTAAATGAGAAATGCATGTAAAGTCCTTAATACAGTGCCTGGCACATAGTTATGTCCTCGATAAATATATTCTAAATATTCTTCATGACGGCACTCCATCATTGCTACCTGGAAGCAAACAGCTCTGCTGAATTCGACCTATACATTTTATCCAGCAAAGATCACTTCATCAGCACTATTTCATTTATTCATTGAGGATCGACTGAACACCAAGTGGGAGGTTTGAGGTCTCATCTAAAAATACAGTGTTTTTGTCCCTGAAGCATCTATGAAGGATTAAAAAAAAACCTATTTGTGTCCTGTCAAACTGTACATACATGCAATCATACACGTGTATACTCACACACATATGTACACACAGATGTACATAGAACCCCTGCCCCTGGGAATCTGTCATCTATTGGGTTGGCCAAAAAGTTTGTTCAGGTTAAGGACAAACTTGAACAAAGTGAAGTGAAGTCGCTCAGCCGTGTCCGAATCTTTGCAACCCTATGGACAGTAGCCTACCAGGCTCCACCGTCCATGGGATTTTCCAGGCAAGAATACTGGAGTGGGCTGCCATTTCCTTCTCCAGGGCATCTTCTCAACCCAGGGACTTTCGGCCAACTCAATACATTTAAAATACTATTACTCCCATTGCTGGACATGACAGTATTAAAGTCTAGACAGAAGACAGTACAGGATTGACTATTTTCTGTGTTTCGGAAGCAGAAGCCGAGACTCAGAGAAGACAAACATCTTGCCCAAAGACCAGGAGAAAGGCATGCCAGGGACTGATATTATTGGGCTGCACACACCACGCATGTGCCAATGAGCTGGCCGCTCCATGTACCTAATTCATCAAGTTCCACAACAACCCCATGAAGCCTGGGTCGCGACCCTCCTACAAAGGCGAAGAAACAGGAACTCAACAAAGTAATTTGCCAAGGATCACAAAGCCAGCATGCAGTGGGCCAGGTGGCAAACAGTTTGTCTGCTTCAAGCCCAGCAGCCTATGCTCTGACCACCAGCAAACGCTAGTGACCAGCCTGCTGAGCACCAGGCCTGGCACTCTGCCAGGTCATGCTGGGTCCATGCCCATGCACCGCCCCCCAGATGCTCCCACTCTGGGACCTGGAATGTTCTTCTCCCACAGAAATCGACGCATGCCCTCAACTTCTTCAGGTCTTGACTCAAATCTCAGAGTCTCAGTCTTCATCTTCTTGGCTCCTCTTTCCCTTTCCTTCCACAGCACTTGCCGCCTCCTTACATATTATCTAATTTACTTCCCCACTGTGCTGCGTATTTGTATGGGTCACTCCTACACACACTTGTGAAAACGTAAGCTCCCGAGTTCAGGGTTTTCTCTACTTTGCTCTTCATGTGCCTGAGCACCGAGAGCAACGCCTGTCATGCAGTAAATGCTCGAGGGATGTGCTGAATGAATATGAGAAACATGTGAACAGTAAGTGGGCCCTAAAATTAAACACAGTGCTGACTCAGGCTGCGGCCATCCGGAGTCTCCCAGGTCTGCGGGGGGAAGGCAGCCTTGCAAGCATGTAGACTCGACGTCTTTCTATTGATCACAGGGACAGAGGCAGCTTAAGAAGCATCCTACTTACAATGTTCTGACAGCAAACAAGATAAGGTGAGAAGAAGGACATGGGAGAATTTCAAGGCATCCTTGTCCTGGATTCAAGGAGAAACCAAGGCCGCCACTGGCTAGTGCAGGCTCCTCACCTCACAGACACGAATATGAGGCTCAGAGTCAGAAAATGACTTCTTCAGCATCCATAATCTGTGCCAAAGCAGGTTCTAAGACCTGAGTCTCAAATATGGTGCTCTGTGACAACCTAGAGTGGGCAGGATGGGGTACAGGAGATGAGAGGGAGATTTAAGAGGGAGGGGACATGCATATACCTACAGCTGATTCATGTTGGTACATGGCAGAAACCAACACAATATTGTAAAGCAAGTATCCTCCACTTAAAAATAAAGTACAATACTGTAAAGTAATGAACCTCCAATTAAAATAAATAAATTTATATACAAAAATAAATTAAAATTAAAAATAAATAAATGAAACTTGAGTCTCCTGGCTGCTGGATCAATACCCTTCTTCTGGTAGCACTTACTCATTAAAGTGTGTGTTTTTTTAACTGCTTTCCACAAATCAGCTTTCTACTAGGACATAAGACACTATGGGGAGACATTGTGTAAAACAGATAAACACACAGGTAGCCATCAAATTCAAATACCATGTACATGGTGTTACTGTGGAGGAAGTGTTGCCTGGTTGTCATGGGAACACTGGGAAGGGGTCCCCAAGGCCAGGCTTGGGGGTGTCAGAGAGCACTCCTCAGAAGAAAGGACATCTAAGTGGGGATGTGAACAATACCTTGGGATTAGCCAGAGGGAGGCAGAGATGGGGACGAGGAAACAGTACATTCATGGCCCGAAGGAAGAGGAAACAGAGATGTTTAGGGATCTGAAAGCAATGAGAGCTGATGCCCTGAGGGAGGCGAGACCTGGTCACCCACGGCCTTGGAAGCCACTCCTAAGAAGTGTGAAGTGTATTCTAAGAGCCATTGAACAGTTTCAAGTAAAGGGGTGATGTAACCGGAATCACAGAAAGAAAATTGAAAAATCACTCGGACTGTACCTCAAAAGAAGTTTTGGAGGGGTTGCCTCTAAAGTGTGAAAGGTTGGTGGGCTGGGTGACACAGAAGTCCTGATGAGATAAAGTGACTTGAATAAAGGCAGAGGCAGAGAGGTGTGTCTGCAGGTGAGACTTTTATAGGAGGTGGAGTTGACAGGACCCGGTGATCTGATGTGGAGCATGAGAAAAATAGGAAAACAGGATGACTTCCCTGGTGTCTCAGATGGTAAAGAATCTGCCTGCAATGCAAGAAACCTGGGTTCAGTCCCTGTGTCAGGAAGATCCCCTGGGGAAGGGAATGGCAACCCACTCCAGTATTCTTGCCTGGATACTTCCACGGACAGAGGAGTCCAGCAAGCTACACTCCACAGGGTCACAAAGAGTTGGACACGATTGAGTGACTAACACTTTCACTTTCACTTCTCCAGTTTCCAGACTGGACAATTGTGAGGATACCGGTGCCACCAGAGGGGAGACGGGTGGAGAACAGAGGAAGGAAAAACTAGAAGAAAAGGACGTAAGTCCAGAGATGCCAGGAACATCTATGGTGTGGATGTCTAACAAGATGACGAGAATTAACAGCAAGCTCTTGGAATTCTTCTATCCAGAGCTGACCTTGCTGGCCTGAGGGCCAAGCGCCCCTTTGTGCCTCTGTCCATGGTACTGCCGATTCAGCCCGGCCTTTGGACAGGTGTACTTCACAGACTCTGACTTCTTCTCCAAGGGCTGACCCTCTGCTCTTCAAGGTCAAGGGGCAACCTCCAATTAGGAGGATGTGAAGAAAGGCACCAAATGTTGTTTCTAATTCCTGAAAAAGGCAGGCCCTGCTTCTCACGCCACTTGAGAAGACTTAATTGAGAGGCAGCAGACTGTGTTATTTAACTTCTCTGTGCCTTGGTTCCCTTATCTGGAAAATGGCATTAAAAGTAAGTGCTTCAGACTTCCCTGGTGGTCCAGTGGCTAAGACTTTGCACTCCCAGTGCAGGAGGGCCGGGTTTGATCCCTGGCCGGGGAACTAGATCCCATATGTTGCAACTAAGAAATCACATGCTACAACTAAAAATCCCACACAAGCTGCAAAGAAGATTGAAGAGCTCATGTGCTGCAACTAACACCAGCACAGCCAAATAAATAAAAATAAATATTAAAAAATAAGTGCCTCTTCATAGAGTTGTGAAGGTTAACTGAGTTAATACTTATTAAAGAGCTTTGAAATGAGCCTGGCACGTAGTAAAGTGAAAATGAAAGTGTTAGTCACTCAGTCGTGTCTGACTCTTTGTGACCCCATAAACCGTACCGCCAGGCTCCTCTGTGCATGGGATTTTTTAGGCAAGAATACTGGAGTGGGTAGCCGTTCCCTCTTCCAGGGGATCTTCCCAACGCAGGGCTTGAATCCAGGTCTCCCAAATTGTAGGCAGATTCTTGACTGTCTGAGCCACCAGGGAAGCCCAGAACATAGTAAGTGCTACATAATTGGCAAATTAGTAAAAATGAATGCATAAATGAAGACTGAGATGCCACCACGAGGAACAAGATAGCCAGGGCTGGGAGAGGTGCACTTCTGTGGGCAAAGGCAGCCCAGGAGAAGGAAGGAGCACTCTGAGGTTTGGGATTTAAGCACTCTGGCACACTTCACTAGGAGAAAACCTGGGCTGAGTCGAAAAGATTCAACCAGCTGTAGCCTCAGATCATGCCAAAAAAAAATAATTTACTCTGGGTGTGGATCTTCTTTAAGAAGTAATGTTTACTTCAAAAACACAGCAATTGCACCCCAAATGGCTTTGATGTATGCGGAATTTGACCAGCCTCCATTATATTAGGGGAGGTAGTCCTGTTTTATGCATCAGGCTCTCTCTAAAGCACCGAAATTTACAGCCCATTTGTTATGCAGCTCAGCAAAAGGTGTATGAATAAAGAATAACGTGCTCAATCAACGCTGCTCAGCCAGGGAGCACAGGAAGCGACTCAGTCTGCCTGTGAAAGGGATCTGCCAAGCACCAATGGGGGAAAAAAAAAAAAGGCCTATCCCACCAGGGCACCCTGACATTGCATTTCGACAGGCTCATGTTCCTGCTTCGACTTTGTCACTTGCTGGTGAAATCAACACAGCCCAAACATGAGGTCACTTGCTTCCCCCGAGAGCTCAGGCTCCATGCCTGTCTGGTTCTCCCCTGTGCCTTGCTTCTGGAAAGGAGAAAGAAAAGATTTGTGTATGTGTCTGCTCCCCTTCTCGCCTCCTCTCTCTCTACCCTGCCTTTCTGTATCTTCTCTTTCTCTTCCATTCTTCATGATGCTTCCCTCCAAGCTGGCCACCCAACACCTATGTCCAGGGAGGCCTGTGTGGCCTGAGGGTCCTCAGAGGTACAAAGGGGGCACGGGCTCATTTGGCCACAGCTTGATGTCTAGTCTCTGAAATGCCTGGAAAAGTTGGGATCCTGCCTAGCCAGACACCTCTGACTATGGCCCTGGACTCCAGTCCCATTCTCAGCGACACCAGGGCTCAAGTGGAGCCCAGAGTTCAGAAAGCACCACTCTCTCTAGAGAGGAATCCCAGTTGGTCCCCAAGGTCCCCCAACACAGCTTTCTTAAGCTGCTTTGCTTAGAGGTCAAGATCAGCCCCAGACAAAACTGTGATATAGGCAAGATTTGTTCATTCATTCAGGCAACACTTTTGAGCACCAACTCAATGCCAGACACTGACTAAAAGCTGAAAATATCATAGTTCTACTTTTCCTGCCCTCGTGAAATGCTACAGAGTGCCACAGGGTGGCAAACAGAGGGGCATCTAATCTCCCCTGGGGATGGAGGTCGGAGGAGGGTTCCCAGGAGAAAACCATCTACCAGAGACATAAAAGAGAAATAAGAAAGACATGTCCAAGAATATTCAAGGCATCGCTGTCAATGAAAGTTAAAAACTAAACACCCAAATGTCCACCATCCATAGAATCAATAAGCGATGGCATATTCAGACAATGGAACACAGCAATGAAAAGTCAATGAACTGTACCAACATGGATGAAACCCACAAAGAGAACGCTGAACAAAAGCAAGCCAGACACAGAGGATGCCTGCCGTATGGCTCCGTGTTCATCCATTTCCGAAACAGACACTGAGAGTCAGGACCAGTCACAGCAGGGGTCACAGTGACAAGCCGGGGGCCTGAGTGGGACAACTGGCTGCTGCTTGTCAGTCCAGGTGTGGGATAGAAGGGTGTGTCCACTGTGCAAAAATTCAAAGCTGTGCACTTATGATTTCTTTTTTTTTTTTTTTTTTGGTATACTTGATAGACTCCTGTGAAAAAGTTTACATTAAAAAAATTAAAGCAAACGAGATAACCTGGCACAGTAGGGGTTCTGCTTGTCCTCAGGGCCCCTGGCTCCCCTTCTCTGCTCTCTCCTCATAATCACCTGACTTTACGCCCCTTCCACCCTGCGGTCACATGGGACACCATCAGATTAATTAACTCACACTAAACTGTCCATGGCTAATAGCAGTTCAGCAGTATCACCCCTCCCTGGGGGATTTCCTTTTTAATAAAGTAGAACCGTCTTAACTTAAAATAGCAACTATAACCAGGCAGCGGGAGCACGAGGTAAGTGACGGCGCAGCGGGCACAGCCCTAACACCACTCAGCGCACCCAGTGCCGCCGCTTAACCCGAAGCCTGTGACACGCTGAGCCTCTTGCTTCCTCCTGGAAAGCGAACAGTGGGGACATGGCAGCTGGCCTCCTGGGTCGCAGCAGGGAGGCACCGTTTGGGCCTCTAGATCATGAACTAGAACCCTCAGAGCAGGTCTTGGTGAAGCTGGGTCAGCCCCAAGGTCAGCACAGATGGAGCACTAGGAATGTCAAAGTGCTCCGGGCAGACTAGGGCTGGCAGAAGACCTGGGTGCGGCCCTGCGAGACCGGCCAGGGCCATCTGCAGCTTTTCAAACTGCCAAAGAACCAACCAGACTTTGACCTAGCCTCCCAATTTACAAAGCTGATTTACTGCACTTCAGGCAGCTCTGTTGTGTTTCCAAGAATTAGCCAAAGAGTTCTCCCATTCTGAGCAGGTGGGGAATTGCCAGGTTGGTAACCTCACAGGCCAATTATCTCCAGGAAAAGTTCACAGCAGGCACCAGACACATTGGAAGGACCCGAGACTTCTGCAGGGATCTTGGCCACACTGGCATTCCCCTACTGCCCTCCCAGCCTCTCAGGCCCAGAGTGGGGAGGGGGTTAGGAAACTGGTCCCTTAGCTCCTCAAGGTTCCTGGTCTCACGGATCCATTTTCAGCTGAGCTTTGCCCCCAGCTGCCAAGACTGAGCTCAGCTGAGCACAGAGGGGAGCCCCCATCTCCCTCCCCAGGCAGCCAGAGATGAGGGGACATGCAGTCTGGCCACCTGCTCTACCTGCTTGGTGGCTCCCTGAGCTGGGCAAGGAGATTAGGGAGGAGGGAGAAATAAGCCCCTGGCAGGCAGTCTCATAAGCGCTCCGGAGATGAAGCTCTCGCTGTCCCCACATTGCCCTCCCTTCTCTCTTCAATTCCCAGCCCGCTGTCTCCAGATCAGTGGGTTTTCCAGACAGAGCAACAAGTCCCCCGTCTGACAGACTCAATCCTGAACCGTCCCCAGGAGAACAAGGTGCCCCTGGGGAAACGCAGGCTGGCAGCCCCGGAGAGTCTTATGTCTGGGAAGGCTCTTGTCTGGGAAGGCTCTTCCCATGAAAGCCAGGGCACAGCCCTGCAGACTGGCTGTGCAGAAGGCTAACCAGGGCGGGACCCTTGGGAAGAGGAGACTCTGTGTTAGAGGCGAGGCCTTTCTAGGCTGCTGCTGCTGCTGCAAATAGCCAGAGGGAGGGGCCTCTGGTTTCAATCACACCTCCACCCTCTACAATCTGGGGGGGGTCTCTGCATGGCCCTGGCCCATAGTAGGGTCTCAGGAAATGTTATTTGTCAAGTTTGGTGATTAATCCTCTAACCACCTTAAACAACAAAAGGAGAGAGAATGCCACCAAAGGCAAGGCACCAGGGTCTACCTCCTGTCACTTTTCAGGTTGCTCACAATATCTCAGGCACTTTCCATATACCATCACATACTGAAAGGCGGGTCTAAAGATGGCAATACCAGACCACCTGACCTGCCTCCTAAGAAATCTGTATGCAGGTCAAGAAGCAATAGCTAGAACTGGNTTTCAGGTTGCTCACAATATCTCAGGCACTTTCCATATACCATCACATACTGAAAGGCGGGTCTAAAGATGGCAATACCAGACCACCTGACCTGCCTCCTAAGAAATCTGTATGCAGGTCAAGAAGCAATAGCTAGAACTGGACATGGAACAACAGACTGGTTCCAAATCAGGAAAGAAGTACGTCAAGGCTGTATACTGTCACCCTGCTTATTTAACTTATATGCAGAGTACATCATGTGAAATGCCAGGCTGGATGAAGCACAAGCCAGAATCAAAATTGCCAGGAGAAATATTAATAACCTCAGATACGCAGATGACACAACCCTTATGGCAGAAAGCGAAGAACTAAAGAGCCTCTTGATGAAAGTGAAAGAGAAGAGTGAAAAAGTTGGCTTAAAGCTCAACATTCAGAAAACTAAGATCACAGCATCCAGTCCCTTCAGTTCATGGCAAATAGATGGGGAAACAATGGAAACAGTGAGAGACTTTCTTTTCTTGGGCTCCAAAAGCACTGCAGATGGTGACTGCAGCCATGAAATTAAGAGACGCTTGCTCCTTGGAATATGATCAACTGAGATGGCATATTCAAAAGCAGAGACATTACTTTGCTAACAAAGGTCCGTCTAGTCAAGGCTATGGTTTTTCCAGTAGTCACATATGGATGTGAGAGTTGGACTATAAAGAAAGCTGAGTGCCAAAGAACTGATGCTTTTGAACTGTGATGTTGGAGAAGACTCTTGAGAGTCCCTTGGACTACAAGGGGATTGAATGAGTCCATCCTAAAGGAAATCAGTCCTGAATATTCATTGGAAGGACTGATGCTGAAACTCCAATACTTTGGCCACCTGATGTGAAGAACCGAATCATTGGAAAAGACCCTGATGCTGGGAAAGATTGAAGGCGGGAGGAGAAGGGGACAACAGAGGATAAGATGGTTGGGTGGCATCACCAACTCGATGGACATGAGTTTGAATAAGCTCAGAGAATTGGTGATGGACAGGAAAGCCTAGCATGCTGCAGTCCATGGGGTCAAAAAGAGTCAGACACAGCTGAGTGACGGAACTGAACTGAACTTGCACACACCATCACTTAATCTTCACATAAACTGAAAGGCGGGTCTAAAGGGCCCCAGGCTTCCCCAGTAGCTCACACAGCAAAGAATCCACCTGCAATGCAGGATATCTGGGTTCGATCCCTGGGTAGGGAAGATTCCCTGAAGGAGGGCCTGGCAACCGACTCCAGTATTAATGCCTGGAGAATTCCATGGACAGAGGAACCTGGTGGGCCACAAAGTCTGTGGGGTCGCAAAGAGTCAGACACGACTGAGAGACTGACACTTTCACTTTTTTCAAAGAGCCCCGCTTTGGAGATGGGGTTCAGAAAGGAGCCGCTGCTGCTCTGATAGGACACTGCCTGCAAGTGGAAGCAGCAGGATTTGAACCTATGTTTGGCCGCCTCCAATGGTTTCTCTGAGAAGCACTGCACCACCCTGCCCCGACCTCCACATGCTCAGACACACTCAGCTGCAAAGCAAAGAGGTTCGCAGTGGTCTTTCTGCACCTCCTACAAGCTGATGTTCTGTAAGTGAGGCTCTTCACTTAAAAAAAAAATCCCCAAGCCCAGCCATGCTCTCTGTTGGCCTCTGGCCGGGCGGGGACCCCCAGGAAACACAACGGTGCCGGCAGAGGGAAGTCAGAGGCTCACACAGCCTCCCCAGCCCCCACTCCCAGGGGCTTTCTCATGCTCACACAACCTGTCCTCTCTCACCTAGGGAATGGATCATTTTCATTTCCCTCTTGAATAAGAGCTAAATCAGTACGGTTTTAATGCTTAGGATTTAACTTTATTAATAAACAATAAAAATTAAAAGCATCTCAGGTCCCTAATTGAAGGCCATCAGTGACAGGTGCAGCAGCCTATCTCCAGATCCAAGCAGGATGTGCTGAGACTTTCTACATCAAAGGGTGATAACGCAGACAAATGCAAGCACACACATGTGCTCAAGTGTGCAGAGCCCGTTCTGGAAAGAGGGGCTCTTGTCTGCAGGGAGCCCCCTTTGTGCCAGGAAACAGTTCTTTCTGCTCCTAATACAGAAGGGCTATGATTCCTAGGAGGCCTGGCCCTGGCGTAACTGCCTCTCTGATTTAGAGAGCTGTAAAAGCTTGACTTGGACTCAAATATTTAAGTACTTTAAATACGCCGATAATGATAATTTCCCTGCTGATGGCATTTCATCTTAAGTGAAGCTCCAGGCCAAGAGGACTCTGAAATCACTGACACCCAGTACACAATGTTCTCGGTCCTCTCTAAACCTGCCATTGTGCTGATGGTGTGGTGTGGGCAGCCATCACCCAAGGAAAAAGGCCCTGAACCTAGAGCCAGATGACGGGTGATTGTGTCCTTGGGTGAACAGGTGGCCTGTAAATCTCCTCTCCTGTAAAGTGAAGATGGTACAGCCAGCCTGCCTCCCAGGTTGTAGGTGAGAGTGAAGGAAAGCTTGCGTGACCTCCGAGTGAGTGACAGACAGAAGCAGTTAACAAGGCCTGAGCATCAACTCCCTGGCAAACCCAGCAGAGGGCCACACAGCAAAGGCCCTCATTCTTCACACAGAATGAAGGTGCCCAGGTCCCGCTGGCAAAGACTCGGCCTCTAGGGGCAGCTGGTGGTGGTGCAGGGGGCTGCAGGGGGCTGCAGGGGGCAGCTGGCGATAGTGCAGGGGGCAGCTGGCGATAGTGCAGGGGGCTGCAGGTGACGCTGGGAATCCATCAGTTCAGTCCGTAGTTCTCTCCCCCACCCACCCCAGGACTCACTGGGCAGGGCGACTTAAGTGCTATTCCCCAAAGAGCAAAGTTTCAGCAAGACAAACACCGGCAGGCAGTAGGGGGAGGAAAGGACTAGGAAAAGAAGGGTGACTTTTTTTTTTTTTTTTAACTTTTCGCCTACGCAGTGCAGCAGGTGGGATCTTAACTCCCCAACCAGGGATCGAACCTGCACCCCCTGCATTGGAAGTTCAGAGCCCCAACCACTGGACCACCAGGGGAGCCCCAGGGGATGGGTTTTAGACCTTTATTTCACAGCCCAGTGCTAGCCTGGAGATAGAACCGGTCAGTGTAGAGAAGCTTTGGGGATAAGACATAGTTCTAAGAGGACCCAGGATTGCAGGGGTGTGCTATAGCTTGAGAATATGAAAGACAACAAGGAGGAGAGAAAGGAGCAACTGGGTATTGGAGGCCCACTCTGAGCTGGGCCCTTGCCATTTGTCGTTGTGGTTCAGGCGTTAAGTCCTGTTCCATTCTTTGTGACCCCAGTAGACTGCAGCCTGCCAGGCTCCCCTGTCCACTGTATTTCCCAGGCAAGAACGCTGGAGTGGATTGCCATTTCCTTCTCCAACGGCTCCTCCCGACCCAGGGATCAAACTCGAGGCTCCTACATCTCCTGCACTGGCAGACAGATTCTTTACCAGTGAGCCTCCGTGGAAGTTTGGGCCCTTTGACATACTTTATCTCAATGAATCCTGATAACTCTCTGAGATGGGTCGCTGTTCCTATTTTTCCAGACGAGGCTTGTGGGGAGGATGGGGGTGTTCAGAAGCTGCCCACGCACTGCAGGAAAGTACATGATTGTGCCGGACTGGGGCAGGGTCACCTGATTCCACAGCCTGTCCTCACCCTGCACCCCACCAAGCTCCACAGTCAGGGTTCCAGGCATACGGGTCCCAAGTGCGTCCTGTAAGCCCGGCTGGATCGTAGGAGCTCAGGGGTAAAGAAGACAAGAGACCAGACCCTTGTCTTCCAAGAGCTTTCAGCATAATTGGAGAGAAAGGCCCGAGACTCGGGCAGCAATCATAACAATCAGCCCTAAATTATGAGAAAATGAGGAGTTCGAGGAAAGAATCATCTTCAAACTCTCTTTCATGACATCAGCTGGGAAGACCTCTGCTGACCTCACAGCCCGCTGAGGCCTCTGCCCTCTCTCTTTCTCTCTCTCTCTCTCTATAATGGTGGGACTGCTGAACTCACCAGGCTCCTCATATCCTTCTTGACCCTGAGAGGCTCCCTAGCTGAACTGGAGGCCTGGCCCGAGATGCCACATCCACCCACTCTGTGCATCCAGCCACTCTGTGCACTGAGGCCCAGGGGTCATGGCTGCAGCCTGGCCACCCAGAGCATAGCCCAGACAGCAGCAGCAGCGTCACCGGGGAGCCGGCGAGAAACGCGGAACCTCAGGCCCCACCTTCAGACACCTCCTGAGTTAGAATCCCCCTTGTGACAAGGCGTCTACATGATTCACGTGCAGTTGAAAGTTTGAGAAGCCTTCTGGAGCCCCCAGCTAGCCCCATGGCCAACGTGATCAGCACTAGAGGGGATGATAAAAATACTGACAGTGACCATGGTGGTGGAAGCAAGTATGACGGCTGGCATATCCTGGGAGCTCAGTGAGCTGGACACTGCGTGAGTGCTCTGCACACACCTCTGCTAATTCTCACAAAAGCCCTGAGAGGCCGATGCTGTAACTATCCCCGTCCTGCACCCGAGACAGCTGAGGCTGAGCGGTCACCTAGCCAGGAACAGCGGACAGAGCTGAGACCCAGGCCCAGGACCGTCCAGTGCTTCAGGCCATGCACATCTTACCCACGTGGTGAGAGTTCTTCTCCAAGGACCCACAGGTCTCCTGGAACACCTTCTCATTTTCCAATCAGATGAAGCCAAAAGGGGTCCAGCGAGAAAAGAGGGGTTACCAAGAGCCCCCCAGCTTTGCCCTCCCTCAGCCCCCAGGGCTCTGGCACAGAAGGAGCTTGAGTAATTTTAAAGTTGGCAAAGCTCGTCAGCATCAGCTCAATTTTGCTCGAAACGATATGGACTCGTGGACCCTAACAACTGCTCTCCCCGGTGGGTTTCTTCCTCACCTGATGCTCCTGAGACAGAGTCTCACGCACCCAGAGCCCAGCCCAACACCCTTGGGAGAAGAGGAAGGAGCCTGCTTCTCTTTAGGGGTCCCTTTTTTCCCCTGGCAGCGTGGGGAAGGCTGGCAGTGGCTGCTGGCTCAGAACCACGGGCAGGAGTGTGGCTTCAAAGCTGAGACTGCCCCTTCTTCCCAGCGGGTTGCCAGGAGCACGTGCACCCTTAAGAGATACTGGTTCACTGTTCTTCTTCAAGCATGTTTTGATTTGTTTCAGAAGCACACAAAATAACACCACAAAGTGATCAGGCAGCCTTTTGTCTGAGCTAAATAGGTCACTGAAGGCCTGGCTTGCCTGCTCCCGAGAGGCTGAGCTCCAGTGCCAGGGCTGCAGGCCCGTCTGTTGACCCCAAAGCCTGACAGGTGAGAGATGCCGAGGGCCTGAGGGCTTGTAAAAGGCAGTGACAAGGAATGGCTGCAACCTGCAGCCACGTGGGGAGAGAGGCAACCCTCCCCGACTGTTCACTCGCATGATGAGCTCAGTGGGGTTTCTAAACCTCAGCCGGGAAGGATGCGCCCTGCTCTGGGCCCATGGTGGCCCCGCCACCAGCACAACTGCTGGGCACCTTTCACCTCTGGGCTGGGCACTCTGTTCTGAAGCTCTGCCACGCCAAGTGCAAGTTCAATGATATTGGATTAGCACTAGGACAGCTGGGACAGGCTCAATTAGCACAGAGGACTCTATCTTGCTGCAGACAAAATGTCAGGCTCCAGGGTGGGACAGGTAGATGCAGCCTCTAAGGGCACAGTACCCCATCTCTAGAAGCAAAAGGCCAGCTCTCCAGCTGCCCAGCATGGGGGACGCTGGGAGGAAAAGGTGCCTGGAGCTGTCAACACAAACAGCAGAGGCCTGGCAGGGAAACTTTCTGTCTTGGAGGACAATTGGAGTGGAGCAGGAGAGAAGCTGGGTTTAATTCACACCTGCTTGAGGCGCTCCAGCCTTCTCTGCTTGGGGACAGGGGATTGGCCAGAGGCCTGAGTACATAACCAGGTGCACAGGTGGCCCAGAGGGGAGACGCAGGGATGCTGAGAGGGTGTGAGAGGGGCAGCAGAGAGGCAGCTACGAGGCCGAGGGCAGAGTGTAGCAGCAGCAACAGTAGGGATAACAAGGGTACCAAGTCGGAAAGTATACGTATTCTGGAGCAACATAGCTTTTCTTTTATTTCATTTAATTCTCAAGCCATCCTTCAGATAGGTAGATACTGCTACTGTCCCCATTTTTCAAATGAAGAAACAAAGCTCAGATAGGAAGGTGACTTGTCCAGGCACATGGATATTCAGTGGTACAGACAGGATTCAACCTCAGATCATCAACTACTATGCTGCACCAGTTTTTCTCTCATCACATGTATCCTTTCACCTTTCCTACCTCTCCAAGCTTTCTGATCCTCTAAGGCCCACCTCTGAGCCACCTCCTCCAGGCTGGCCTCCTTGACGGCACCAGGCTTTCCCCAAGCTCACCCAAGCCTGAATGGCTATGCTACTCCCCTCGGTGCTGCATGCTTGCTTTGACTGCTGTGTTTGATGGCCGTTTCACCTTCCTGACTAGTTTGTGAGCTCTAAGAGCCAGACGTGAGAGTTGGACCATAAAGAAGGCTGAGTACCGAAGAACCGATGCTTTCGAACTGTGTTGGAGCAGACCTTCTGAGAGTCCCTTGGACTGCAAGGAGATCAAACCAGTGAATCCTGAAGGAAATCCACTCTGAATATTCACTGGATGGACTGATGCTGAAGCTGAAGCTCCAATACTTTGGCCACCTGATGCAAAAGGCTGACTCACTGGAAAAGACTCTGATCCTGGGAAAGATTGAGGGCAGAAGGAGAAGAGGGAAACAGAGAATGAGATGGTTGGATGGCATCATCAATTCAATGGACGCGAGTCTGAGCAAACTCCAGGAGACAGTGAAGGACAGGGAAGCCTGGCGTGCTGCATCTGTGGGGTCGCAAAGAGTTGGATACGAACGAGCGACTGAACAACAACAGAGGGCAAGAGACAGGTGCTTCACACTCGGTGTTCTAGCCCAGTGTAGGGCTTACACAGCTTGCTTAATAAATATTTAAGAAAGAATGAAGAGATGGAGGGAAGGATAGCTCTTTCCCTGAAACCCTCTTTACTTCACATTTATTTTTCATCGTCTAGAAAAAACAGAGAGAACTGATCCTGGGGTTTCCCACCCGCTCCGGAGAAGTCTTTCACCCCAAGAGCCGACAAGACTGCTAAGGCCTCAGGACCTACCCGGGTCCTCTGTGGTGGTCTTCCTCGGGCCTTCGTGAAGCTAATCACCCCTCTCCTCCTCCATCCATCCATCAGTGAAATGGACCAGAGCCCCAGAGAAATAGCTGATGACTTCCACCTTCACTTCCCTTCTCTGCACAGACCATATGCTGTCAGGAGGACCTCGGGAACACAGCTCCTGGCTTCAGATCCCCTACATTCTCCAAAAGGTGCTCTTACCCAGAGGCAGGTGGTGGTCAGAGAGGCCCCAGTGAACACCAAAGAAGTGGATTTTCAAGAGTCAGATTCCTTACATCCACCAGGGCAAGGGCAGGTAAGAAATAGTGAGCGGTTTGGGGGGTGACTGGGTATCCTAGTCCCATGGGCTGAAGATGTATTTCTGGGCTAAAAATCAGTGACTTCTCCAAGCAGAGAAAAGCTTGGCACCCAGAGATGTCAGATGAAGAGCCTAGTGATGGGGACAGAGCTGGCTGAACCTCTCTCTACCCACCAGCCTGCCACATCTCTGAGTCTCTCCCTGCTTTTAAGCTATCTTTAAAAAACAAAACAAACAAACAAAAAAACCTTTCATTCTGTTTGAAAAACCTTTCAAATCACAGTAATAGAATTGTTCTTCTCTCTCTCTTTTTTTTTTTTTTTTGGTCGCGATGCGTGGCATGTGGGATCTTAGTTCCCCAATCTTTGGCAGTGGAAGCACAGAGTCTTATCCACCAGAGCACCAGGGAAGTCCTCATCTTAGTCATGTTCTCAGCACCCTTCCATGAAGCTTGCCCTCACCTCTGGTGCTCCCTCAGCAGCCCTGTCACTGGCCCCAAGGCTGTACACTGAGAAATAACCCTTGGCAGTTTCCAAAGAACTGTCACAAACTTTGCCTCTGACCATCTCCATCAGGAACATTCTTAGGCCCATTTAACAGATAAGAAGACTGAGGCCAAAGGGGGATTGAGGGGCAAAGCAAACTGTTGGCAGCACATGAGCTCTGGAGTTTTCTTTGGAGTGTGCCTCCACATTCCTTCCTCAGGGAACATGTGTTAACCTGAAGAATGGTTCCACACAGGAACTGTGGTGGGGGGAGGGGGGAGTGTGACCAGCGGGGACCGGCACTTGAGGGACTCTCTCTGTTTGGCCAGGCCCCGGTGCACAGATCCAGCAGTGCCCCCACGCTACGAGCTCATGCTGCCCGGGGCTCGGTGACCACGGCGACAGCAGCGTGCTGACAGCTTTGCTCCAGCAGTGCCCGCCCCCAGGGACAGGCGGCCTCTCTCTGCGGGAGGTGACTCGGCCTGCAGGAGCTGCCACGCAGCCCCAGGCTGTGTGCGGTGAATCATTAAAGGATGAACAAGGCCTCGGTCACACAGGGAAGCAGAGGGGGAGACGGGAGAGGGGAGGCTCCGGTGGCCAGTCCTGCGGGCCCCATTCCATCTCCCAGGCTGGCTCTGGAGGCTCCGGGAGGCACAGTGTGGAACAGGGAAGGAACGGGAGAGATCAGGAAAGCCCAGAACTGGAAGAGACTGGCAGAGCACACCCATCCCGTCGCAGAGAGGCCCACGGAGGCCTGGAGACAGCACCTGTGTACACGGAGCCAGAGTCGGGAGGAGCTGGGATGAGAACCCAGGGTCACGGCTCCCACCCTGGGCTCTCCTGACGCCATATAGTGTGCCTCCTCCTTCAGGGAAGACCAGGAGAGTGAAGGGTGAAAAAGCGAAAGTGTTAGTCGCTCAGTCATGTCCAACTCTTTGGGACCCCATGGTCTGTAGCCCACCAGGCCCCTCAGTCCATGGAATTCTCCAGGTAAGAATACTGGAGTGGGGTGCCATTCCCTTCTCCAGGGAATCTTACTGACCCAGGGACTGAACCTGGATCTCCTGCATTGCAGGCGGATTCTTGAAGGTCTGAGCCAGCAGGGAAGGTGAGTGAAGGCTCCCATCCAAATTCAGTTTAGGGAGTCATGGCAAGTGCAATTTCTTATGTCTAAAGGACTAGACCAACTTGGGCTCCCGAGTGTTCATTCACCAACCAACATTAATGAATATTAGTGAAACACCTACTATGAGCTCCCCCTGCGGATTCCACAGTAAATAAAGTGAACACTGAACCATACAAGCCTAGATGCACCCCCAGTACAGACACGGGCTCCCAAGGCAAGATCGGCATGGACAGGACCAGGCATAACCTCCACCTGGCCCGCTTCTCCCAGGGGCCACTGACCCATGTGCCCTGGGCCGTGGGCAAGACCCTGAGACCCCAGGTGTCAAGTGGCACATCGGGACCCCCAGGGTCACCACGGCCAGGGCTGGCTCTCTCTCAGTCACGTCAGGCAAACGTGTCTTAGGAGCAGATCACACGGCGAATGCTCTAGTTTCTTCTGACCTAAAAGTTCTAGCTACGTGACTCTACCATCCTTCTGATGAGCCTTGGACAAGTAAGAAAGGATGGGCAGTGCAGCCAGAGGGTTTTCAGACCGTGGGGGTCCAGAGCAATGCATGCGCAGCAGCTTTGGAGTCCGTGAGATTTAATCCAAATAGGGGTTCAGATAGAGGGGGGACTGAGTGAACTCCAGGGGGTGGGTCTCTGGCCCTGGATCCCCTGGGAAAAGCCTGGATCAAGGTGAGCTTGAGGAGTGTACCTAGAAGGAGTGCTAGCCTGGCTAAGGGGAGATGGTAAGGCCATCGGATGCAGGGTCCTAAGAGCACCACCCTGTGTGGCCTTGAAACAGCACACCCCAACTCACAAAGAGATACCATGCCCTCTCTATTTCAATGGCAAGGGAAACCCGCTAGCTTCCATCTAAGAAAGTGTCTACACCAGGTCAGCAAACGAAGGTTATTAGATGACCTCAAGTTCTTGCCTGTGTCTCATCAGAGGACCTTAAATCCTTTCTCCCTTCCCTGGTCTCTGTTCCCCCAGTTGCAGCACTGCCTCATCTGTCATCAGCTCACAGGAGAGGCAACTAAAGTCCCCCTTTTGTGGGCTGCCAGTAGCCCTCTAAATCAGTAACAGCTTAACAACTCCAAGAGATACACATACATAATGTTTTTATGTGATTCCCCAAAGTGAATTCATTTTGAAAGCATCTTTTTTGGGGGGCACTTTGAAATAATTAAAGTCTTCCATTATATGATCCTAGAGAACCCTTTCTGTGAAAAGCCTTTCATTCTCCTTAATGTAATTCCATCCTAGCCGATGAATTTGGCCTTTATACTTCTTCAGATACTGTGTCAGGGCTCTTAATCAGAGGTAGGATCCGAACAGAAGAGAGACTGGGCAGTCCCTGATCGCCGGAGCCTGAGGTGGGGTGGGCAGGCCACTGTCCACACCTCCCCACTCCCCTGCAGGCCGCTGACACCATCTCTGACGAATCATTTCCACCTGGAAGTGCTGATTCACCCATCCGTCCACCCACCCTCTCACCAAACACACTGTTTTCTTTCATATCCCTGGCTCTGTCTTTGGGATGAGAAGATGAAGAAACACAAGCCAGAGCGTACTTCTGTCCATCGAAACCCAAGCCAAAATGTGGCCTCTTCTGAACAGACTGAACTGTGGTCCGTTAACAGGGGAGACAGATAGACCTAGAGAGAAAGAGCAGCTGAAGAACCAATCAATAAGCATTATCCATGTGAGTGATAAGAGGCAATGACGCTGAATTTCTAACCGAAAATGAGGCACAGAATCTGTTCATAATTTCCCCCCTGCTTCTGCAGGTCAGGGTCCTTTCTCACTCAGCCTCCCCTGGCTCTTCCCTTGCTGCCTTGGCTGACCACACTACGAAATTAAAATCTATTTTTAAATATTTGTTTTAAGAGCAGCTTCCTGACTGCTAGTCTTTAATTTTAATACAAAGTGCGTCTCCTTCTTCCCAGGTCTCTCTTCCATCCCCACCACTGCCCTTCCCCCTGGATAACCAGAGATGAAGTGGTCTTCTTTTAGGTGTGGTTTCCTGTGCTTTCTCTCTGGGGCAGCAGGTGGGGAGAGGGGCTGGATGGAAAGAGGGAGGCGGCAGCTGGTCACAGCCCTGGAGGAAAGAAACAAGGGTCTGCCCGATAGATAGGGAGGAAGGAGAGAGCTGTGACAGACTTCCAAGATACTCCCAAAATGTAAATATTCTGGGGAAGGTAAGAGACCAAGTGTCCGTCAGTCTTAAGTGATGGGAAAGATTTCATCCAGTTTGCTTTCTCCCTCTGTGCCAGCTGGCTCTGAGAGGGTGCAAAGAAGCTGGGGGGCCGGCCCTGTGGAGTGGGCAGGACAAGGCCTCCGGGAGCACCTGTGGGCTATTTAGGGCACAGAGCCTGTGTGTGAGGATAGGGCTGTGGCAGCCACCAGCAAAGTGCTGGAACCTGGCCGGGGGCCCCGCCTGGCACCTGGTTTACAGGTGAGGAGCTGCGGGGGATACAGCCACACTGCCCAGAGATTTCTGTCCATAGAGTCCCGGTTTGAAGGCCAGAGAAAGGGACTGGACCATCAGTTCTTGGAACCCCTGTAGGTGCTGCCTCCTGAGAATCACCAAGGGGGCCTCAGGAGCCCTTGATGAAAGGCTGAAGCAGCACATTGAGGAGATGTTTGGGATTTCAGCATAATTATTGTGATAACAATTTAATCATTTAAAAACACTATCTCGTGTTGCCCTGATGAAGAGAGAGGTTCTTTCCCATATTGTCTGTGCCATCTGTGAACAATTTTCACATTAGCCTCTTAGAATGGCAATGCAGAAGAGTGACAGTGATGTAGAGGGGCTGAGCGGGGAGTGGGGAGGAGAAAGAGCACAGCGAGGGAGGAGAGCGATGAAGTCTATCTAGCAAGAAGCAGGGCCTTGGGACAGGGCGGCAGCCAGAAGTGTGAAGGGCCACCTTCTGTAAGCAGACTCAGTGCTGGGGCCACGGGAGAACCAGTGGATGGAGATCTGGCCCTGTTCTGTGGGTACTTCACACTTATATGGGAAGAAAGTTAAATTTGTGGGAAAGGCAAGCAAATGCAGAACAGCCCAGCACAAACTGCAGGTGGCAGTTTGATATAAATTAGGTAGATTGCAATCAGTAAGATTTTTCAATGAAATAGAGTAGAATAGACAATATCAAAGAGAAATTCTATTCCATTCCTTACTGAAAGAAACCAGAGTGCCCAGAAGAAATTCCAGTTCAGGGACAAGGAATATACAAGGTGAACCTGAGACGTCTTTCATTAGAGAGCAAGAAATTGCCCCAGACTAGTGGGTCTGATGATCAAGAGGCTGCCTTGAAGCTTCTCCCACTTGGCCAGTGATGGGACAATTGGACCTTCAAAGTGAATAGTGATGGTAACTATTTGAAATTTACAGAGAATGCAAAAAACTCATCAGTCCATAATTGTAGGCATGGTTGTCCCCCAAAACAGAGGTTCCTGTCCCAATCTTTGGAATCTATGAATATTACCTTATACGGCAAATGATAGGATTAAGTTAAAGATCTTGAGAGGAAGGCCTGTCCTGGACTAGGAGGTGGGCTCTGGATGTAACCACAGGTATCCCTATAAGATAGACACAGATAGTAGAAGAAACACAGGGGGCAATGTGGCCAAGGGGACAGTGACATGAACTGAAAGTCGATCAGTCGTGTCCTACTCTTGGTGACCTCATGGACTGTACAGTCTATGGAATTCTCCAGGCCAGAATACTGAAGTCGGTAGCCTTTCCCTTCTCCAGTGGATCTTCCTGACACAGGAGTTGAACCAGGGGCAGAGACGAGACTAATACAGCCAAAAGCCAAGGATGGCCTGAAGTCATCAGAAGAAGCATGGAACAGATTCTCCCCTCGAGCCTTCAAGGGAACTCGACTCTGTCAACACCTCGGTTTCAACCTTCTGGCCTCCAGTCAGACAATACTACAAAGCTACAGTAATCAAAACAGCATGGTATTAGCACAAAGACAGATATATGGATTGATGGAACTGAAGAAAGAGTCCAGAAATAAACCCACACACCTAATATTCAATTAATTTCTGACAAAGGATAGTAGAATATACAATGGAGAAAAGATAGTCTCTTTAACAAGTGGTATTGGGAAAGCTGAACAGTTGCATGCAAATCAATAAAGTTAGAATACATCCTTACGCCATACACAAAAATAAACTCAAAATAGCTTAAAGACTTAAATATAAAATATGACTCCATACAACTCTTAAAGAAAATATAGGCAAAACACTCTCTGACATAAATGGATGCAATGTTTTTCTTATGGCAGTCACCCAAAGCGATAGTAAAAGCAAAAATACACAAATGGGACCAAATCAAATTTATAAGCTTTTGTACAGCAAAGAAACCAGAACAAAAGGAAAAGACAACTGACACCCTGGGAGAAAATTGTTGTAAATGATGCGCCCAACAAATGCTTATACAAACAGCTCATGTAATCAATAGCAAGAAAATAACCCAATCGAAAAGTGGGCAGAAGACTCAAATAGACAATTTTCCAAAGAAGACATATAGATGGCCAACAAGAACATGAAAAGATGTTCAACACTGCTAATTATTAAAGAAATGAAAATCAAAACTACAATGAGGTATCATCTCACACCAGTCAGAAGGTCACCATTAAAAAAAATCAACAAGTGACAAATGCTACAGAGGGTGTAGAGAAAAGGAAACCCTCCTACATTGTTAGTGAGAATGGAAATTATTGCAGCCACTATGGAAAACAGTATGGAGGTTCCTCAAAAAAAAAACTAAAACTGGAGCTACCATATGATCCAGTAATTCCATTCCTGGGCATATACCTGGACAAAACTATAATTCAAAAAGATACATGCACATCTGTGTTCATAGCAGCACTATTCCAAGACACGGAAACAACCTAAATGCCCATCAACCGATGAATGGATAGAGAAGATGTGGTGTACACACACACACACACACACACACACACA
>SJYV01023145.1:681315-713742 GCA_006410875.1 Neotragus pygmaeus
ACACACACACACACACACACACACACACACACACACGACCCCGGAGTACTACTCAGCCATAGAAAGGAGGCAATAAAGCAGCAACGTGAGTGGACCTACAGACTATCACACTAAGTGAAGTAAGTCAGAAAGAGAAAGACAAACAGCATATGACATCACCTATATGCAGAATCTAAAATCTGACACAAATGAATGTGTCTACAAAACAGAAACAGACTCACAGACATAGAGAAGAGACCTGTGGTTGCAGGGTCGGGGGATGGAGTGGGAGTTTGGGATTAGCAGATACAAACTATGATGTATAGACACAAGAATCGAACCGGGAATCAGACCAGGAACCAACCCAGGAATCAAACCGGGGTCTCCTGCATTGCAGGCAGATTCTTTACCAACTGAGCTATCAGGGAAGCCCATGATGTACATAAGTCTGGGATTAACAGATACGAACTATTATGTATGGAATGAATAAACATGAAGGCCCTACTGTATAGCTCAGGGAACTATATTCGATATCCTGTGATAAATTATAATGGAAAAGAATGTGAAAAATAATGTATTCATATATAACTGAATCACTTTGCTATACATCAGAAATTAACACACATTATAAATCAACTATACTTCAATAAAACAAGTTAAAAAAAAAAAACTTCTAGCCTCCAGAATTGAGACAGACCAAGCTTCTGCTGTTTTAAGTGACCCAGTTTGTGGTCCTTTGTTAGGGCAGCCATAGGAAACTAATACAATAAAGGTGATCAAGAAAGAGATGAAAAGCAATGAAAATGGGAACTGTCAGTGCACAGAGCACATAGCATTTCAGTTTGCATAACTGTATCTCTGGGTAATCTGGGTTGGACTCTGAAATGGATTCCTGCTGTGGACTGTGGTCAAGAGATGGAAAAACTCTAGCCCAGTGCTTGAGGGCACCAGCTTTGAAATCTAACAGCTCAGATAGGCAACTCATTTCTGCTCCCTACAGACTATGTGGTCTGGGGTAAGTCACTCACCCTTTCAGAGCTTCAGGTCCTCATTGGTACAATGGGGTTGTTATGAGGGCTGGGTTGGGAAGACTTCCTGGAGGAGGGCATGGCAACCCACTCCATGGGGTTGAGTATTCTTGCTTTGGAGAATCCCATGGACAGAGGAGCCTGGTGGGCTACAGTCCATACGGTCGCAGAGTCGGACACAACTGAAGCAACTTAGCACTTAGCACATGAGGGATAAAAGAAATAGTGTACTTGCCATAGAGCCTAATGTGTCCTGCATCCGCAAGGAATGTTAGCTGTTGCATGTTTGTTGCTACTACTAATAAAGGATACACATGAAGACAAGCACAAGCTCTACCCCCTGCCCATGTTGATTATTACAAAGGTTTTTTGTCTTGACATTCCAGCTGAGGAGCCTCTAGAGATGGCAGAATCAGAGCGTCTGAACTGACCAAATCCATGCAATCGAGCCCCTCTACTTCAGAGAGGAGGAAATTGAGGCTCCAGAAAAATGACGACTTTGCCAAATTTTTGTGTAAGTGACCAAGATGGGGCTAAAATGCAGGCTCTAAACTCCTGATCAGAGGCAAAGGCACGCTCTCCCCCACTCCCCTTAACCTCTCATCGGCCCCTTGGACATCACAGACACCACTCCTGCCAGCCCCTCCAGCCCAGCACTTCATGCCACCACCAGGGCCCTAGGGAAGACTCCTTTGTGGCCATCCACAGGAAATCCCTTAGGTGCAACGTCCATTGATTATCTGGGAGAGGATTTCTGTGCCATTTGAGCTTTCTTTGCACTGAACAAGCTCACAATATCCTGTGATTACCTGTTGAAATGATTCCCATATTTCTCCCTGACAGCTCCAAGTGCCCAATGCCCTGATCTTGTCCTAGCAGGACAGCCTCCCAGCAGTCAGCTGATCAGAGACTAGAAAGCAGACAGTGAGAAAGGTTCCCCTGGGGAGAGGGCTCCCAGGAACCCCAGGCTCCCTGTGCCCTGCTGCTTGCCTCCCCTCACCCAGGACTCAGAGTTCCTTTCCCAGTGGACAGGGACTTTGGGCTGGGCAGCCTGTGATGGCAGAGATGTAGCTACTCCACATCTCTCAGCCAAAGAGAATTCAGCCAATCTGGAGAAACAGGAAAGAGGTGGGAGGACTCCTAGTTCTCAGCACTGAGCCACCCAGCCCTAGAATAGTGGCTGAGGATACAGGTTTTGGAACCAGGCAGACTCAGATTGGAAGAGAGCTTTGCCAGCGATTGCGTGATCTTTGGCAAGTGACTTAGCCGTTCTCTGAGCCTTGTCTTTAAGACGGGGGTAATGATGTCGACCTCATTGGACAGCTGTAAGGATTAAATGAGATGGTGTTTGTAAAGGGCTTAGCATGATGCTTGGCACATCATAAACAGGGGGCTGGGTGGAGCTGAAGACACAGCAGTGGCTATGGCAACAGGAGCAGTACTAGTACTGTACTTACTACTGGGCACACCAGTGGAGCTAAGTAGGTGTTTATTAAACAAGCTAAACAAGAGCTTTTCCACAGGGCTGTGCACATCTGCCTTAAAAAGCTCTCCCCATCTATGAACCTTATTCCTTTTCATCGCCTAGGAAAACTGTTAGTGAAAGTGTTAGTCACTCAGCCGTGCCCAACTCTTTGTGACCCCATGGAAACCTAGTCATCTAGTAATTATTTATCAAGCACTGCTATAAACTGAAGGTTTGTGTTCCCCCCAGAATTCATAGGTTGGAATCCGGAACCCCAATGTGATGGTATTAAACATTAGGAGGTGGGGCCTTTGGGAGATGATCGGATCATGAAGGTGGAACCTTTGCGCTGGGATTAGTTCCATTAACAAAAGAGGCCCCCAAAGAAAGGATGGTTAGGGAGTTTGGGAATGTCATATACACACTGATATATTTAAAATGGATAACCAACAAGGACCTATTGTACAGCACAGGGAACTCTGCTCAGTGTTATGTGGCAGCCTGGATGGGTGGGGAGTTTGGGGGAGAAGGGATACATGTGTATTCATGGCTGAGTCCCTTTGCTGTCCACCTGAAACCATCACAACACTGTTAATCGGCTATACTCCAATACAAAGAAAAAAGTTCAGAAAGAAAACAGGCCCCAGAGCGCTTCCTTGCCCCTTCTACCATGTGAGGTCACAGCAAAAAAAAGATGGTTATACCAAATCTGCCAGTACCCTGATCTCAGACATCCCAGCCTCCAGAACTGACAGAAATGAATTTCTGTTGTTGGTAAGCCAGCCAAGCTATGGTAATTTGTTAGAGAAGCCCAAACAGGCTAAGACAAGCCCTTAGCACCGGTAATACAATAGAGGGCAAGGCAGACAGAGCCTGTCTCAACAGTTCTAACCTTAACTGTTTGGGAGGTAAAAGACTATTTTGAGAATCTGATTGTTTGCAGAGACATGGGTGGATCTAGAGAGGGTCAAACGGAGTGAAATAAGTGTCAGAAAGAGAAAAACAAATGTCATATATTTATGTGTATATGCGAAATCTAGAAAAATGGTGCAGATAATCTTATTTGCAAAGCAGAAACAGAGATACAGATGTAGAGAATGAATATACGGATACCAAGGGGGAAAGCAGGGTGGGATGAATGGAGAGATTGGGATTGACACATATACACTACTGACGCTATGTATAAAATAGACAACTAATGGGAACATACACATAGCACAGGGAACTCAACTCAGAGCTCTGCGGTGACCTAAATAGGAAGGAACACCCCACTCCAGCACTCTTGCCTGGAAAATCCCATGNTCCAAAAACTTAAGAGTCAGCTCCCCAAGCCATGAAGAACATGCTACCCTGTCTTCTGGGTGGTGGGGGGGCTGCTCCCGAATGATGGTGCCCTCCATCTTGTCCCCCTGCTGATCCAAAGTCCCCTGCCTGCCATGCTCCTGTCCTCTGCTCAGGTGACAAAGATCGTGGACCAGAACCTCAGTGCCAGAAAGAGGTCCCTCTGCCATGCCCACTGGCCACACACACAGCAACCCCACATTTTCTGATGCTTCAGGTGCCAGGAACCAGGAGTCTGCACACAAGAATAAACAATCTCATCTACAAGTGTATATTTTGTCTTCATTATTGCCACCGCAAAGGTGTTAATATACAACTTACAACATATTAATCACCCCTCTAACTTCCAAATGCTATATGCATCATTAACATTCATGTTTTCTTCAATTACTTGGCTGTTCTGGGGGAGGGCAGCAAGTCAGCTCCTCACTAAATCCATCTCCTCTGGATGGCTCAGGGATCACAAAAGGCAACTCAGGCCTCCACACTTATGGTGGAGAAGGGAAATTCCTGCTCCCTGCCTTCATCATCGCTGTCTGGCCCACATGCAGGCTGGCCATAAAAAAAGTAATTGAAGCCGTGAAATGAAGGAGAAAAAACAAAAGAGAAGGCAGGTGGGAGGGGAGAGGGCAGGACACGGGGAGGAATCACATTAGCACCAAAGGATCACCGAGACCAATTAGTCTAACCACCTCGTCTTATAAATGAGTGAACCGTGGCTCAGAGAGGGTAAGTGACTTGCCGAAGACCACACAGCACATGAGTAGAGAGAACAGAGAAAGGGGTGAGAGAAACATTGAGCGCAGAGGCAGAAGGAATGACAGCAGGCAAAGCTGACCAAACACTGAGCAGTAAAGATACAAAGAGGGTGAGAAGGAAGAGGCAGAGAGAGGGGGACAGAGGACATGTTAGAAGGGTAGGAAACTCTGAAACAGATGGAAGCCCAGAGTCAACTTCAACCTCACCCCCAACTGCTCAGCTTCCCCGATCCCTGAGGCAGGAGAGGGCTGGGCTCCAGGGGTAACATCTCTGATAGCGGTCCAGCAGAACAGATGTAAGGGGAAGAGAGGGACCGGGGAGCACTGAGTCTCTGCCCAGGCCTCCAACATTTAGCCAGACTAGATACACACACCATTAAAATGCCATTACCCCACAACGGTGCTATCCCAAGCTGACTTGGAATGTGTTACAGGCACTGGCGGCTATAAAATCAATTTGCTATTATAATTCAGCAAAGCAGATTCAGTTACCTCCCTGAAGCCAGTGGGCTACAGACCAGTCCTGAATTGAAGAAGAGAAAGGGGAAAAAAGGCTCCTGCTGGCCGGTCACTTTTTTGTCCACAGGCTGCAATCCAGCCAGGCCTGTCCACCTTGAGGGGGAGCAGTCAAGGTCAGCGCACACTGGTGCTTCCAGAAGAGTGAGCTGGGGCCTCAAAGTCCAGCGAGCAGAGAAGCGAGGCCAGCTCCAGGGGGCACCATCCCGGGCCCACCAAAGACACAGGCCCTGATGGTGGTTCGAGCATAGTGAAAAACCCAGACAGGTCGGCACACCCTATGCAAGGGTCTGAAACCACCAGCTGTTGGAGCCTCACAACTCAGGACGCGGGCATGGTGGCCATCACCTCTGCCTCTATACACAGAAAGAAGTCTCAGAAGGATCAGGAGCATGGCCAAGGTCACCCCCTCAGAAGGGGGATGGCAGAGACCACATACGTCAATGACAACAGCACCCACCCTGGAACACAGACACACTCTTGATACAGCCGACCCTGCAGACTGCTGGCGGAGTGTGACCCGAGGGGTGGCCCGTGAAGACTGCTGGCAGAGTGTGACCCGAGGGGTGGCCCAGAGAGCCACTGCAGACGTGTCCCCAAACCTAGCGACTCTGAGCTTTATCAGGCCTTCTGTGCAGGCTGCCGCGGCCCATCTGTCCCTTCCTTTCTATGCCCACTGCTATGTCCCAGACCAGGACCCTCCCAGCAGCTCCTTTACAGCCTCTCCTCTCTCCAGTCTCGCATACCAGTTCCAGAACTCACTCCTAAATGTCGCAATGACCCCGACTCTTCCTTGAACATAAACCTAATACTCTGTATCTTCTGTTCCCACCTCTCAACTGAAAATGCTTCTCAAATACCCACAACCTCCTCACTACCCACCCAACACTGTCCCATCCTCACCTTCCTGAACCTCTTGGCACATCTGTCATCTCCAACGTCTTCCTCCCTAGGATTCTGTGGTCTCAACTGCTTTTGTCTGTTCTTCCTCTGGTTACTTCTGCTTCACTTCCGAGCTTCCTTAGTTTGCTCCACAAATTCATCTGTTCCTCCCAACCCTTATGTGTATGTCTCTGTTAGTCGCTCAGTCGTGTCTGACTCTTTGTGACCCCATGGACTGTAGCCTGCCAGGCTCCTCTTTCCATGGGATTTTCCAGGCAAGAATACTGGAGTGGGTTGCCATTCCCTTCTCCAGAGGATCTTCCCGACCCAGGGATAGAACCCTGGTCTCCTGCATTGCAGGCAGATTCTTTAACATCTGAGCCACCAGGGAAGTCCCTGTTAGCCCCACAGCCTGCCTGACTTAATCTGAGTACATGGTTTAGGCCCCATGCACTCAGATTAACTGACTTCAAGTGACTTAATCTTAGTACATGACTTAGACTCCATCTCTACCCAAACGGAGCCAGACTCTGTGTCTTAAGCCC
Source organism: Neotragus pygmaeus (assembly GCA_006410875.1). Taxonomy (NCBI): domain Eukaryota; kingdom Metazoa; phylum Chordata; class Mammalia; order Artiodactyla; family Bovidae; genus Neotragus; species Neotragus pygmaeus. The sequence continues at coordinate 687,830 of SJYV01023145.1, forward strand.
ACTCCCCCCTCCTGAATTTTAGATCCCATCATTCAGTTGCTTGTTGGATGTTTCTCTGTGGTACCCCCAACTCAATATGTCCAAAGTAGAATCAGTCATCTCCCTTTTTCCCCCTAATGACCACTCCTCCCACATTCTCTCTTTCTGAATGGCATCACCACCTAACCAGTTGTCATCCTTGACTTTCCTCTCTCTTGTACCAATAGTATAGATGCTAACTGTGCCCTGCCTGAATCCCCTTGGCAAGCATCATCCCTGTATGGCAGGCACCTATGACTTTGGGCTGATGGCTTTCTCCTGCAGACCAGTGCTGGGTCATTAGGCACGGGGGCAACCCTTAGCCAAAGACACATAGCATCTGGATGATTATACTCCAACTGCCTGGCACATCAGGAGGGACACCCTACTGTCTCTGCAAGCCCCCAGCAGGACTGAGGCCCATGTGTCCACAGCACTCACCTGTCCTTTAAGCTCCTTGCACCGGCTTCCTTTCCTTTCCTGTCTCACTTTGCCACTGGTGTTTTCCATGATCACGCCCCAAACAACCTCTTAAAATATAAATACTGTTTTCAAAGCCTACATTTAAGGGGACCCAGCCTTAGCGCCACTAACCCTGTATCAGTTACACCATCAAGTTCAAGTCCTAAATGTCTCCTGAGCCGTGTCCTCCTCCTCTCCCCTTGGATCCAGCCCTCCTCATTCTCCCCTGGGTTATATACAGAAGCAGCCAATTCATAGGCTTCCCTGACCCTCCTCTTGTCCTGCTCCAAACCATCCCCAATTACACATCTGGTCACGGCACTCCCTCCGTTAAAACGCTTCAGTGGACCTGCACAGTCTCTGAGATACAACCAAATCGCTTTATCCTCATGGCTTCAAAGGGCCTCCATGGCCCACCCTCACCTCCTGTGTACATTCAAGCCTATCAAGCTCCTCCCCAAACCCTATGGTCCCAGCCACACTGAGGAGCTCCCAGCTTCTCCAAGGCACATCCCAGGATGTCCTTGCCTGCCCTCTGCCTTCTGCACACTTATTCTTAGCCAAAAACTAAACACAAGGATCCCTCCTGCTATGAAGTCTTTCTTGCTGTCCCATCCTCTCCCCACCCCCCAGGGAGGAACTGCATGCCTTCCTCTCCACGCTCACAGCTCCTCTGACATGCTTCTCCCTGGATACCTGTAGCACTCACTGCCCTGAACGCCATCTATACTTTCCCCTCTGATGGTGAGGCAATAGTTTACTACCTTTTTAATTTTTAACAGCAAAAACATTTTGTACTGGGGTATAGCCAATTAACAATGTGGTGACAGTTTCAAGTGAGCAGTGAAGAGACTCAGCCATACATTACACGTGTATCCATTCTCTCCCAAACTCCCCTCCCATCCAGGCTGGCACATAACACTGAACAGAGTTCCACGTGCTACACAATAGGTTTTTGTTGGTCATGCATTTTAAATATAGCAGTATGTACCTGACCTTTCCCAAATCCTTAACTATCCCTTCCCCCTGGCAATCATGAGTTCATTTTCTAAGTCTGTGAGTCTCTTCCTATTGTGTAAGTAAGTTCATTTGTATCATTTCTTTTTAGATTCCACCTATAAGGGATGTCATATGACATATTTCTCCTTCTCTGTCTGACTGACCATCTTAACATAGCCAGAGCCTAATTCAGTGCCTGTCATTTAATAGATGCTCACGAAATGTCAGATGAATGCATGGGAACCAGAACAGATGGAAAGAACGAACGTACTCACAGCCTCTCCCCCTCAGGCTCTGCCACTGGCTTGGCTGCTGTCCCACGAGGGATCTGGAGATGTCTGGCAGAGACCTTGCCCTTCCACAAATGTTTACAACGCTATGCAAATAATCCTCCTTGGGGATGGTATATGCTGCCTTTCTGCCCCAGGCGTGCCACAGTCAGTGCCAAGTGGGCTGTCGGTGGGGACACTCAAGCAAGACCCTGAGAAATTCGGGTCTGCATGGAGGGCTGGGATGAGGGGATATAATAAAACACTGTACTCGGACAAATCTGGGCCCCATGCCATGAAAAATGTGAGTTTGTCCTTGACTTTGGTGGCAAATGAGGTGTGAAAACATATCAAAATGTGATATCCGATATATGGATGTATTTAATATTTTATGAGACCAGAAACCAGTTACTGAAGGTTTGAATGATAAATCAAACATCAAGCAGATGAACTTTTTCAAGTGTCTGCACCTGGTACGTGCCATTCCGGGGAGGAAAAGAGGGAGGAGAGAGAGAAACAGAGAACAAGAATGAAGGGCCTAGAGACCTTGGATAGCTTTCCCGGTGGCTCCAGCAGCAAAGAATCTGCCTGCAATTCAGGAGACGTGGGTTTGATCCCTGGATGGGGACGATCACCTGGAGGAAGCAATGGTAACCCCTCCAGTATTCTTGCCTGGGGAATCCCGGGGACAGAAAAGCCTGGCCGGCTACCACCCATGGGGTTGCAAGAGTCCAGACACACTTAGCGACCACCACCAACAAAAAGAGACCTTGGAAGGCAAGGTCCAGAGACCCACCTGCCAGGCCCCTGCCACCAACACACCTCTGTCAAGCCTTCCATATGTTTGCACATCCAGTCCCGGCTGCCTGCAAGCACCTAGAGAACTGTATTCATCCTGCAAAATCCAGTACTTCCTTTGGAATTCTCTCTAAGCAGCTTCCCTGGACCTTTTACCCTCCAGCCCCAGACCCACAGAAAGCAGGGCACGAAGTATCTATGCTCAGCCTGGGCCTGCATTCTAGATGCTGAAGTGCTGGGGGTTTAACGCATCTGTCTCCCAATCGCACTGTAAGCTATCTGAGGACTGAAATGAGGTCCCCCTCACTCCAACATCCTCCAAAGCCTGGGAACTTCCCTGGCAGTCTAGTGGCTAAGACTCCAAGCTTCCATTGTACGGGCATGGGTTAGATCGCTGCTGGGTGAACTTAAGATCCCAAGTGCCACAGTATGGCCAAAACAACAACAACATCCTGCAAAGTCTGGACCGTCCCTGACACAGTGTAGACCCTCAATTCACACGGCACTGAACTGAAAGAGAAGTCCTGCCTCAGGAACTGTGGTCAGCAGACAACTCTGGGGAAACTACCACGGCCCAGATGCTAAGCTAGGAACTTGGTTTCCACGTTGCTCTTTCACATAAACGTCATGGAGATCCTGTGCTCAAAGCAGTATTTGTCCCATTGAACTTATGAGGAAAGTGAGGCTTGGAGAGACTTTATCACCTATCCTGTGCACTCCTAGAGGATAGGGGACCCCATCTGCCTCGATACAAGCCACAGAAGTGCCTGGCAGGTGTTAAGTTCTCAAAGGTTTGTTGCCTGAGTGTTGATTCTTGTCTCCCTCAAATATTTATTTTGATGTTGAATAACACACTCATCTAAGCCAGGTAGCCCCGCCCTTGGTTGGTCATCAGTATCACTAGCCATCCCAATAAAGTCTAGGGGTAGGGACTGGCTTCCCTGGTGTCTCAGTGAGTAAAGAATCCACCTGTAATGCAGGAGACAGCCTGCAATGCAGGAGACCCGGGTTTGATCCCTGGGTCAGGACGATCCCCTGGAGAAGGGAATGGTGACCCACTCCAGTATTCTTGCCTGGAGAATCCCATGGACAGAGGAGCCTGGTGGGGACTCCACAGGACTGCAAAGAGTCAGACACGACTTAACAACTAAACTACCACCAGGGATTGACCATAACTATTATTTTTCCTTATTAAAGCTCCCTGGCTGATTCTGACAATGAGACAGAATTGGGGGCCACTAATGCGGCCCTCAGAACCGCTCCTCTGCATCCTGACCACTCTCTTTTCAGCTCAGATGTTAGGGTTCACAGGGTCTGGCGCCCCTTCCTTGGATGGGAGTTCTTTCTGCTTATTACCACCCCTCCCCACGCCTTAGTTGTTTCCCTTTGAAATCCTCCTGCATCCTCACTTGTCTGCAGGTTACAGGTCTCTCTGCCTGGTGATGACAATGAGCCTCTCCTGCCAGATCTGGGTGTAAACCAGCCTGGGCTTAACCCAGCCCCACTCTGAAACCCACCTCAGGAGGATAGTCAGCTCTTCCTGAACAGTGCCCCCACTGTCTGACTCACGTTCAGTCACTCAGTTTTGTCCAACTCTTTGCAGGCCCAAGGACTGGAGCCCCACCAGGCTCCCCTGTCCATGGGGATTCTCCAGGCAAGAATACTAGAGTGGGTTGCCATCTCCTACTTCAGATCTTCCTGACCCAGGAATCGAACCCACGTCTTCTTCGTCTCCTGCATTGGCAGGTGGGTTCTTTACAGCTGAGCCACCTGGGAAGCCCCAGAGCAAGAGCATCTCTGGATAAACAGAGCCCATCTGCCAGCAAGACACAGTCCGCCCATCTGTGACCTTAGCTCTGGTGACTCCCCATCCAAAGGCACTCCTCGGCCCTTGTCCCCCTTCTCCCTGCCTTCCGACCTCTGCCAAAAGAGCTGCCACTGAACACAGTGAACACCAAACAGGATACTAATATTTTATTTTATTGTTTTTAAAGATTTTTTTTTGATGTGGACCCTTTTTAAAGTCTTTATTAAGTTTGTTACAATATTGCGTCTGTTTCATGTTTTGGTTTTTTGGCCGTCAGGTATGTGAATCTCAGCTTCAGGGATCAAATCTGCATGCCCTGCACTGGAAGCTTAAGTCTTAACCACTGGACCCCCAGGGAAGCCCCCAGCTACTAGTATTTTTTAGCATTAACAAGGTACTTGTGAAAACCAAGATAGAGCTCTTCACACCTAACCTGGTTCTCAACAGGGACAATGGGCCTTGGGTTCAGACAGTTCTATGTTCAAGCCTACCTCTGCCAAGATGCAAGCATGCTCCTTCACGTCTCTGGGCCTTTATTTTCTCATCCACAAAATGGACTACCAACACCTGCCCCACCAACGGCTGTGATGACGCCAGCCTGAGAGAAGTCAAGAAGATGCCAAGCTAGCTCCCTACTCCCTCTTTAGGCAGCTACCAGCAGGACCATCTAACCATTCCCTGAAATGACAGAGCCGTTCTTGGACAGGGCTGCCGGGCCTGTGGGGTGGTAATCAATTCCTATTGGGTTCTATTTTATCCACTAAACGGAGACTGGCCCTAGGAAGCAAAAATTCTCATCGGGTGAGAATAGCAAAAGAATGTTGTCAGCATTCTCATCATTTCAGAGAAAAGAGACATGGGAGGTCCAGGGCTTGTCAAAGGTAACAAAGGAACAGGAGGGGTCCATCCGGGTGCAGCTGGTCCCCAGGGGCTCCCGATCAATACCATAAGTGGAGCAAGCTGGAAATTTAAGGAGCCTTAGGATGAAAGGGAAGGATGAGAGCAGACAGAGGACGGCCCCAGGGTACCTGGCTGGTGACTGAGCTGGTGAGCAGACCCCGGCAAAATCAAAGGCCAGGATCAAGGGCCCAGAAGGCGAGAGTTCCCTTTCAGTCCTTCACGCCTGCCAGAGTTGGGGGACATGCCAAGCCCAGCCCAGGCTCCTCACTTAAAGATACTGGCAAGCCCGGAGCTCCATTGTTCCAGGAAAAACAACACAGAAACACGCTCCGGCTGTTTATCATGTTTGCTGCTCTTTTTCCATCTCATTAACTTTGGTTTCAGACTTGCTCCCATTCAGTTCTGAGTCAGTTTTACCCCAAACTCACAGTTGCTTTTTACTTTCACTTCCCCCACATGTTGAGCCTGTTTATTCCTTATTTATTTTGCTCATCTCAGCCCCTTTACTTCTGGGAGTGATTCCAGCAGCTACAAAAAAAATACAAAATAAAACAAAAAAAAAACCCAAGAAATAAAAAACCCCACCACATACAATCAATTAAGAGACAAGCTGCTTGCACATCACCAGGAAATGAAAAAAGGCTTCCCCTCCTCAATATTGGCTCTCTCCCCTTAAACATGAGGATTTGACCTTTGCACCCAAAGCCAGGGACTTCCCTGGTGGTCCAGTGGTTAAGAATCTGCCTTCCAATGCATGGGATGTGGGTTCAATTCCTGGTCTAGGAACTAAGATCCCACGTGTCCTGAGAGAACCAAGTCCACACACTGCAACGAAGAGCCCGCATGCCGAAACTAAGACCCACAGACAAAAATAGATACTTAAAAGAATAATAAATAAAATAAACCAAAAGCCGCTAAAATGCTGTGTGACTTGAATCAAGTCCCTTGCCCTGTCTGGGCCCAAAGTTCTTCTTGTCCACAGTAAAGGAGCTACACTAGCTCTCCTGAGTCTTCAGCCTTCTTTAGGGTCCCCGACTTCTCTGAGAAAGTGAGGAACACCGTCGTCTTTTGCCTCCCAGATCGCTTTCTATACATACACTGAATGTGGCCTATAACAGTGAGGGGTGGGCGGGCTGCTGGAACCACTGATCACCCTCGTGGGGTCCCTGGGCTCCCAAAAGGGGTCTCCTGCAGTCCCGACAGGAGAAGCAGAATGAAGACCGACATCCCTACCCAGCCCTCTCGTCAAGGAACAGACAGGGCCTCCCTGGGAGCCCCTGAGACTAGAAACCCAGCTCCCTCGGCTTAGCCTGAGGCCCTGCTTCTGGAAGGCTGCCATTCAGGCAACCAAAGCTGCTGTGACATTTGTTTAATTTGCAGGAAAAGTTGTTTTTGTTTTGTTTTTTTTTTAAGAGGAAAAGCCACCCTCATAGAACCTTTAGCTCTCTGGCTCTGATGGGACACACAAAGGCTGGCAGTGCACAGGAGCCAGCTGTGCTGAGAAGCCCGCTGGCCGTGTCGGGAGGCGCTGGGCATCCCCTTCCTGCAGAGGCTGACGAGGCCATCTCCAGTGGTGTAGCCTTCAGACCCCAGGCTGGGGTCTCACCTCCCCCTTCCTCCCTTCCCACCACGACCACTGGAGCAACCAGCTCGCTTGCACCTCAACCAGCGCCACCAGCACCACCCCTCTGGAACTTTCTGCCACAAGGCTTCAGTCGCCGGCATGGTGGTCTAGGGGTGAGCTCCTTTCTGGAGCTTTCCTCCTGTGCCAGGCCCTGTGCTGGGTATTCAAGCCATTGCAGAAAAGAATGAGACCAAAATCAGCCAATAATTGTAACCAGTCCTGGCTGCAAGGGGCACCAGAGGCCTTTCACATTTGGGTCCCAGGCCTTCGGGCCCAGCTATGTACAAAATTCCCAGAGGGATTCATCCGAGAGGCTGAGCTTGGGAAAAGCCCATGAGGTTTACACCTCCTGCAGCCTTGTTCTTTCCCTGTTGGAAGGTTATAGGGAAACCTTGAATTGAGACCTGAGGGCCTAATAATACCTGAGGCAGGCTCCCTTGAAACTGGTTCCCACAAACTCTGATTAAAGCAGTTTCTACCCAGAAAACAGGTCATCATGGCCTTGGAAGCACAGGAAAGAGGCTGGGGGGGCTGGGAAAACAGAATCTGAAATAAAGCTGTCAGGGTATATAAGAGACTCAATCACAAAATGGATTCCTCTGAACCTCTCCCTCCTTCAAAGAGCCTAAAATCCTCTGGTCTGCATTTCCCAGATCATGGGGCGGGGAAACCATGGAAAGTTCAGATGGAGAAAGCAGAGCATGCTGAGAGCCCTAGAGAAGGGATGAGGCGGGGCACAGAGCTGCCGCCTCCTCCATCCTGCAGCTATGAGCCATAGAGGCGGGATGGTCCCTACCACCACGTCCAGATACGCGCTCCCAGGCAAGCTGAAGCATCTGGTCCAAAGACATAAAGATAACAAAAGATAAAGGCCGCTTATGAAAACGTGGATAAATTACCAAAGGGAGGTTTTGTTTTCTCATCCTCTGCATATTAAAAACACTATAGCAACAAAAAATGAAACATCTGTCTGGAAACAGCCATGGTGACATCAATAAGTCCCCTCTCCAGCCCCTAAATGACTGGACCATGAAATGGCCTTTTGAAGAACACGACCCTTTATGGGAGAGCAAAATGACAGCAAAAGCTTCCTATCTCAGGGTGAGGCCAGAGCTAATGGGGCTTCCCAGCCCTTCCCATCAAAAGGCGAAGTCTACTCTTCACTCCTTGAATCTGGACTTGGACACGCAGCTTCCTTGTCCCACTGGACGCTAGAAGACATGAACTAATGGAGGCTCCAAAAGCGCTTGTAGCTGAGGGCTTCCCTCTTCTGCTGCCAGCAACTTTGCAGTACCACAGGAGCAAGTAAAGATAAACACGGTTCAGACCGGCACTATTACTTCCAAAGATGAACCTACCTCTACATGCATGGTTACAGCTACATACGAAATACGTGAAAGAAGAGGCCAGGCTGGGGCTAGCCTCCGGGAAAATAAGACCATCTGGGTCTCACCCCAGCTGATATTGACACAGGCCATTCCAGACCTTCTAGTCCCAGACCCTAGGAACCATTTGGCTAACATGGAGCCAAGAAAAACAGAAAAGTTTGTCAAGCCACTAAGTTGGGGGGGAGTTTGTTATGCAGCTGCAGTTACCTGCTACACTCTCCCTGCCATTCACTCTCAAGGAAAAGAACTGGCAACTCCTCGGCGGTTGGGTTAACTGGCCCCAGCAGGAAAGCATCCCAGGCCAAGGGGGAAAGACCACTTCAGCACCAGGACCCTGAAGCCAAACCACTGCTCTGCTCCCTGCTACCGGCGTGAGACCTCGGCAAGATGCCACCTAAGACTTTTAGCCCCAGTTTCTGCATCTGCACAAAGCAAACCATAGGCGTGAGGTCATTGCGGGGAAGGAAATGAGACACTGCCTGGGAAAACCACCACTCAAAAAGTACTTCTCTCGCTTTTACTCAGCCAGAATAGATGGTCCCGGCTGCTTCCACCTGGAGTTCAGAGGAGCGGACAGCACAGGAGGGGTCCCCAGAGGGACCTGCTCTCCCTGACTACCCAGACTTGCTCAAACAGGGGCTCTCGAGGGCCGAGGGGAAAGCCTGTCACTAAGACAGCGGCTCCGGTCTGTCACTGAGACACTCGGTTTTTAATCTCTCTGAGAAAGAGACGCTTCATCCAACATTCACCGCATCAGCAGCTCTGTAAGTAAAATGTAGAAAACACAATGTCTTTATTCACTCCATCAAGCGGCAATTAGGGCTCGGAACAGGAATCTTCGGTCGGCAGGCACTCTGGCTCCTAAAAAGCCAGGCAGGTTTCTAATTGGGCTGGAGGCTGACTTTGGGGGGATCTCAGAGTCTGAAGAAGGGCTCATCTGGAGTCTCAATTTCCCTTTCCTGTCCACAGCCTCGGAGAAAAAAATTAGAAGGCTGAGCTGTATTAGGAAATTAGACAGAGTGGGAGCCGCACTAAGCAGGCAAAACACACACAGCCCACAACCTGGAGGACCCCCGCAGATGCCTTAATGTAAACATGCTGGCAAGGCGCTCGGCTCAGGCAGCCAAGTAAGACGGAGAGGCAATTTTATTTTTGTTGTTTAAAAAGAAGCAGCTACAGAAACCGCCTTTATGGCACAGTGAGACTCCGCAGCCCACTGCTGGGCTCAGCTGAAGAGCCTGGGCTCAGGCAGGGAGCAGGGGCAGGTCAACACCTGTCGCGAAGAGCAGCCAAAAAGCGGAAGGGTAAGGGAGGGGAACAGGAAGGTCTCGAGCTCCTGGGGAGGCAGGACCTGGGAGCGGGGCCGTGCCTGCATGCTCCCCCCGCCCCTGAGTCCTCCTGAGAGCCCGACACGGGACGCCATTGTCAGAGCGGGAGTTTCTTACCACTTGCTGTGAGTATTAGGGATACAAGGATTTTAAAATGTGATAAAGAAGCCATTCTCTCAAGGAGCTCAGAGTCTAAGGGAGTCAGACAAGTGGAACCAACAGTACAGACTGGTCAGTGCTGTGGTGGGTGAACGGGGACCTAAGGGTACAGGATCCAGGGAGGGGAGGTCCAGGAAGACACGCAGCAGCCCAGCCAAGACCTAAGGAAGCATGGGAGGTGCCTGGGTGAAAAGAAAGAGCTCTTCCAGGCGGACGAAGCCGCACATGCAAAGGTCCAGAGGTCAGGGAGATGAAGCAATGTTCAAGAAACTATAATACCATAATTGGTATTATAGTTTATAATAATACCATTATAAACTATATTACAGATATATAGTTTATATAACACCATTCATAGGTCAGAATGGCTGGAGTACAAGGTGTAAGTGTCGCCAAGTAGAAGAGGATAAGGGAAGGAAGAGCATGATCAGACTGGTCCTCCATTCATGCAATCAGTCCGCAAACAGGAAATGAGCCCCTTCTCTCTGCAATGCATTGTATTCTGTGATGCGCAGACACTCAGGCCACAGTAGTGAACAAGATATACAATCTCTGCCCTTATGGAGTTAACAGAAAGGAAGGAAAAAGTGAATGTAAGAAATTATTTCAAAAGGTGCTAAGGGCTATGAATGAAACTAATAAGAAGTAGACACAAGGAAATAATAGATGCAAGAAAACCTTTATGTGAGAGCCGTCTGAGCCTTAAGGATGTACAATATCGGCCATGTGAACAGCAGGTAGAGATGCTCCAAACGGAGGGAACAGAATATGCAAACCTCCTGGGGCAGGAAAGAGCTTGGAACGTCCACAGGTTGAAAAGCCAGTGAGGGTGGAGTGAGAGAAAGGGTTTCAGTTAGGATGCATTCGGTTGCAAGCAACAGAAAATGTTCTTCAGGGGAACTGAAACCATAAAGATATGTATTATCCCCTGAAGGAGATGCTGTCAATTACAGGGTAGATTCAGCCTCTCAGCCAAGTCTATCAGGACCTGCTCCCCCCACCATCTGCCATCCTCAGTGTGTGGCTGTGTCTACCATCATGGCACCCAGGCACCATATCCTCATGCACCAACATCGGAAAAGTGGGAAGCGGGTATTGGAGGCATCTCCCCCTTGTCTAATTCTCCCAGGAGGGCAGTGCATCTTTCCTAGAAGTCGCCAGGAGACATTCTTAAGTCCCATGTTGCAGAACCAATCACATACCTGCCCTTAAACCAATCACTGGACATAGAGTCATAGCATCACCACAATTAGCTTGGATTAACAAATCACGGTCATCTCCTGTGGAAGAGAGAAGGACTCACCTTTCCCGAAAATGTCGCCACCTTTTTCATGAAAAATCACTTTTCTGAACAAAAGTGGGGTTCTATCACAATGGAAGATGGGAGGAAACAGATGTTAGGAGGGTGACCCGTCAAGGAGAGGAAGCAAGATGAAGCTGGGGAATCAGATGGCTGGGTTGGATCACACAGAGCCTTATAAGACACAGCAAGGAGGGTCCTTTTTCTAAGGATAATGAATAACCACTGCAGGGTCTAAGCAGAGGAATAACACGAAAGAATTTATGTTTTGAAAGCTGTGCTGTGTGAAGAATAGGGATCAAGAATAGCAGTAAAGAGACCAATTAGGAGGCTATGGTCCCAGGTCAGGAAGAACATGATGGTGGCATGGATGGGAGGGTGGGTAGGGCAGACGGAGAGAAGAGTATACACTGGAGATACACATTGGAGGTAAACTGGAAGGATCTGGTGGGAAGTGAGATGGAGATGGTAAGAGAAAGAAACAGGGAGGACTCCCATGTCTCCAGCCTTGCAAACTGATGGACACGGGTGCCATTTACTGAAATGGGAGAAGATTTAGGGAGAAAAAGACATGAGAAGAGACATCAAGAGGTTGGTTTCTGGGGAATTCTCTGGTGGTCCAGTGGTAAAGAATGCAAGGAACACGGATTTGATCCCTGGTCCAGGAAGGTCCCACATGCCACGAGACAACCAAGCCCGTGGGCCACAGTCATACTCTAGAGCCCATGAGCTGTAAGTAACTGAGCCTGTGTGCCAAGCCCATGCTCTGCAACAAGAGAAGCCGCCGCAAGGAGAAGCCCACACACAACAACGGAGACAGCCACCGATACGTGAGATAAAGAGTCTAGTTTCCTTTCACACGTTTGGGGTATCTGTAGCACATCCAAACGAAAAATTCAAGGAGACAGAATCCCAAGACCCGACCTCAAGAGAGGAATCTGGAAGTTATCACTACAGAGACGGCATTTAAGCTTGGTGACACCTGGCAAGGGTGTGTAGATGGAGATGCAAGCTGAGCACCAAGAGTCAGGACATTCGCTATTTAGACAAGAGAAAAGGAGGAACAAACAGAAAGGGAGGGAGTAGGGCCAGAGGAGCCCAGCGTCGAGAGCCCAGAGAAGTGTCGAGGAGGAGAGGGTGTGGAACCCTGCTGAGAAGCCAAGATGAAGACCGTTAAGCATCAGCAGGGGAGGAGGAGGCTATACGGAAGGAAGCTACCGGCAACCTCCCCGAGTTGTAAAGTGGCCTGGTGGAGACGGATGGCAGAGTGAAGTGGGCAGAAGGGTGACGGGGAATTGCAGAAGTGGAGGCGGTGTGCACCGACAATCCTTCTGAGCTGTTTGGCCGTGAAAGAGAGCAGAGATGGAGCGGGAGCTGAAAGAGAAGGTACAATTGCAGGCAGCTTGTGGCTTTGTCAAAGATGACAGATAAGAGAGCAGGTCGGACACTGCTGGGAAAGATCCCAGGTGAGGTCCTTGAGAAGGTGAGAGGCTGAGAGCCGGAGCACAGGTGGAAGGACTGCGCCTCGGAGTTTCAGGAGGGATGAAGCCAAGCCTGGCTGTGAAGGGCTCACAGACCTGGCGGCTGGACGGAGATGAGGCGGCCCCACACAGATGCCTCCATCTCCGTCTCCTCTGTCACTTCCGAGAAGTCTGAAGTGAGATGCAGAGCTCAGAGTACGGTGTGGGAGGTGAGGTGGAGAACTGAAGTCAGAGAAGGGAAGAAACAGGAGCCCTGGGGAGTGAAAAGGGAGTCTACTAGAGAAACATCAGACAATAAAAAACCTTAAAAGGCCATTGACTGGGACTCTGATTTTCAGTTAGGCAATCTCCATCCAGCCTAAGGGAACACGGGGCCGAGAACAGGCTGAGGAGAACGGATCAATCAGGAAAACAGTGCAGAAACCGCAGTTCCTATGTCAGGGTTCATCACTATAGAAAAACAGATACCTTTCTATACGGGTCCCTGGCAAGCATCTCTGAAGGGCTGTGTGGGGTCCTGTTTTTGCTGAGTCAGCCTGCACTTCCCCACTGGCTTTACATACAGTTTCTGGGATGCTTAATCTTCATTTCTGAGCCATCTGTAATTGGCACTAGTTCTAAACTTGAACATAAAGTTTTCCCGTCCCTAAAGTCCCTCTGTCAAGTACTTAATGGCCTGTAAATGACTTAAATAAACCAAAGGAGCTCCAGTTTTAAGGGATCTAGCAGCAAATCCTTCTGTCAAGTGACTTTTGAAATGCAAATAGCCCGGACCTGGAGGTTTTCCTAAGGAGAGGCCCACCTGCGTTCTGCAGCTNCACCATCTGCCATCCTCAGTGTGTGGCTGTGTCTACCATCATGGCACCCAGGCACCATATCCTCATGCACCAACATCGGAAAAGTGGGAAGCGGGTATTGGAGGCATCTCCCCCTTGTCTAATTCTCCCAGGAGGGCAGTGCATCTTTCCTAGAAGTCGCCAGGAGACATTCTTAAGTCCCATGTTGCAGAACCAATCACATACCTGCCCTTAAACCAATCACTGGACATAGAGTCATAGCATCACCACAATTAGCTTGGATTAACAAATCACGGTCATCTCCTGTGGAAGAGAGAAGGACTCACCTTTCCCGAAAATGTCGCCACCTTTTTCATGAAAAATCACTTTTCTGAACAAAAGTGGGGTTCTATCACAATGGAAGATGGGAGGAAACAGATGTTAGGAGGGTGACCCATCAAGGAGAGGAAGCAAGATGAAGCTGGGGAATCAGATGGCTGGGTTGGATCACACAGAGCCTTATAAGACACAGCAAGGAGGGTCCTTTTTCTAAGGATAATGAATAACCACTGCAGGGTCTAAGCAGAGGAATAACACGAAAGAATTTATGTTTTGAAAGCTGTGCTGTGTGAAGAATAGGGATCAAGAATAGCAGTAAAGAGACCAATTAGGAGGCTATGGTCCCAGGTCAGGAAGAACATGATGGTGGCATGGATGGGAGGGTGGGTAGGGCAGACGGAGAGAAGAGTATACACTGGAGATACACATTGGAGGTAAACTGGAAGGATCTGGTGGGAAGTGAGATGGAGATGGTAAGAGAAAGAAACAGGGAGGACTCCCATGTCTCCAGCCTTGCAAACTGATGGACACGGGTGCCATTTACTGAAATGGGAGAAGATTTAGGGAGAAAAAGACATGAGAAGAGACATCAAGAGGTTGGTTTCTGGGGAATTCTCTGGTGGTCCAGTGGTAAAGAATGCAAGGAACACGGATTTGATCCCTGGTCCAGGAAGGTCCCACATGCCACGAGACAACCAAGCCCGTGGGCCACAGTCATACTCTAGAGCCCATGAGCTGTAAGTAACTGAGCCTGTGTGCCAAGCCCATGCTCTGCAACAAGAGAAGCCGCCGCAAGGAGAAGCCCACACACAACAACGGAGACAGCCACCGATACGTGAGATAAAGAGTCTAGTTTCCTTTCACACGTTTGGGGTATCTGTAGCACATCCAAACGAAAAATTCAAGGAGACAGAATCCCAAGACCCGACCTCAAGAGAGGAATCTGGAAGTTATCACTACAGAGACGGCATTTAAGCTTGGTGACACCTGGCAAGGGTGTGTAGATGGAGATGCAAGCTGAGCACCAAGAGTCAGGACATTCGCTATTTAGACAAGAGAAAAGGAGGAACAAACAGAAAGGGAGGGAGTAGGGCCAGAGGAGCCCAGCGTCGAGAGCCCAGAGAAGTGTCGAGGAGGAGAGGGTGTGGAACCCTGCTGAGAAGCCAAGATGAAGACCGTTAAGCATCAGCAGGGGAGGAGGAGGCTATACGGAAGGAAGCTACCGGCAACCTCCCCGAGTTGTAAAGTGGCCTGGTGGAGACGGATGGCAGAGTGAAGTGGGCAGAAGGGTGACGGGGAATTGCAGAAGTGGAGGCGGTGTGCACCGACAATCCTTCTGAGCTGTTTGGCCGTGAAAGAGAGCAGAGATGGAGCGGGAGCTGAAAGAGAAGGTACAATTGCAGGCAGCTTGTGGCTTTGTCAAAGATGACAGATAAGAGAGCAGGTCGGACACTGCTGGGAAAGATCCCAGGTGAGGTCCTTGAGAAGGTGAGAGGCTGAGAGCCGGAGCACAGGTGGAAGGACTGCGCCTCGGAGTTTCAGGAGGGATGAAGCCAAGCCTGGCTGTGAAGGGCTCACAGACCTGGCGGCTGGACGGAGATGAGGCGGCCCCACACAGATGCCTCCATCTCCGTCTCCTCTGTCACTTCCGAGAAGTCTGAAGTGAGATGCAGAGCTCAGAGTACGGTGTGGGAGGTGAGGTGGAGAACTGAAGTCAGAGAAGGGAAGAAACAGGAGCCCTGGGGAGTGAAAAGGGAGTCTACTAGAGAAACATCAGACAATAAAAAACCTTAAAAGGCCATTGACTGGGACTCTGATTTTCAGTTAGGCAATCTCCATCCAGCCTAAGGGAACACGGGGCCGAGAACAGGCTGAGGAGAACGGATCAATCAGGAAAACAGTGCAGAAACCGCAGTTCCTATGTCAGGGTTCATCACTATAGAAAAACAGATACCTTTCTATACGGGTCCCTGGCAAGCATCTCTGAAGGGCTGTGTGGGGTCCTGTTTTTGCTGAGTCAGCCTGCACTTCCCCACTGGCTTTACATACAGTTTCTGGGATGCTTAATCTTCATTTCTGAGCCATCTGTAATTGGCACTAGTTCTAAACTTGAACATAAAGTTTTCCCGTCCCTAAAGTCCCTCTGTCAAGTACTTAATGGCCTGTAAATGACTTAAATAAACCAAAGGAGCTCCAGTTTTAAGGGATCTAGCAGCAAATCCTTCTGTCAAGTGACTTTTGAAATGCAAATAGCCCGGACCTGGAGGTTTTCCTAAGGAGAGGCCCACCTGCGTTCTGCAGCTTTGTGGCCACAGCAAGCACAGGTGGCTTGTACTGACATCTTTTATTTCCTAGGACATTGACACACATCTGCTCAAATTAATTACTCTTCCAAGATCTTTCCCCTGACTCATTTGATGGAAACAAGAGCTCNCAATTAGGAGGCTATGGTCCCAGGTCAGGAAGAACATGATGGTGGCATGGATGGGAGGGTGGGTAGGGCAGACGGAGAGAAGAGTATACACTGGAGATACACATTGGAGGTAAACTGGAAGGATCTGGTGGGAAGTGAGATGGAGATGGTAAGAGAAAGAAACAGGGAGGACTCCCATGTCTCCAGCCTTGCAAACTGATGGACACGGGTGCCATTTACTGAAATGGGAGAAGATTTAGGGAGAAAAAGACATGAGAAGAGACATCAAGAGGTTGGTTTCTGGGGAATTCTCTGGTGGTCCAGTGGTAAAGAATGCAAGGAACACGGATTTGATCCCTGGTCCAGGAAGGTCCCACATGCCACGAGACAACCAAGCCCGTGGGCCACAGTCATACTCTAGAGCCCATGAGCTGTAAGTAACTGAGCCTGTGTGCCAAGCCCATGCTCTGCAACAAGAGAAGCCGCCGCAAGGAGAAGCCCACACACAACAACGGAGACAGCCACCGATACGTGAGATAAAGAGTCTAGTTTCCTTTCACACGTTTGGGGTATCTGTAGCACATCCAAACGAAAAATTCAAGGAGACAGAATCCCAAGACCCGACCTCAAGAGAGGAATCTGGAAGTTATCACTACAGAGACGGCATTTAAGCTTGGTGACACCTGGCAAGGGTGTGTAGATGGAGATGCAAGCTGAGCACCAAGAGTCAGGACATTCGCTATTTAGACAAGAGAAAAGGAGGAACAAACAGAAAGGGAGGGAGTAGGGCCAGAGGAGCCCAGCGTCGAGAGCCCAGAGAAGTGTCGAGGAGGAGAGGGTGTGGAACCCTGCTGAGAAGCCAAGATGAAGACCGTTAAGCATCAGCAGGGGAGGAGGAGGCTATACGGAAGGAAGCTACCGGCAACCTCCCCGAGTTGTAAAGTGGCCTGGTGGAGACGGATGGCAGAGTGAAGTGGGCAGAAGGGTGACGGGGAATTGCAGAAGTGGAGGCGGTGTGCACCGACAATCCTTCTGAGCTGTTTGGCCGTGAAAGAGAGCAGAGATGGAGCGGGAGCTGAAAGAGAAGGTACAATTGCAGGCAGCTTGTGGCTTTGTCAAAGATGACAGATAAGAGAGCAGGTCGGACACTGCTGGGAAAGATCCCAGGTGAGGTCCTTGAGAAGGTGAGAGGCTGAGAGCCGGAGCACAGGTGGAAGGACTGCGCCTCGGAGTTTCAGGAGGGATGAAGCCAAGCCTGGCTGTGAAGGGCTCACAGACCTGGCGGCTGGACGGAGATGAGGCGGCCCCACACAGATGCCTCCATCTCCGTCTCCTCTGTCACTTCCGAGAAGTCTGAAGTGAGATGCAGAGCTCAGAGTACGGTGTGGGAGGTGAGGTGGAGAACTGAAGTCAGAGAAGGGAAGAAACAGGAGCCCTGGGGAGTGAAAAGGGAGTCTACTAGAGAAACATCAGACAATAAAAAACCTTAAAAGGCCATTGACTGGGACTCTGATTTTCAGTTAGGCAATCTCCATCCAGCCTAAGGGAACACGGGGCCGAGAACAGGCTGAGGAGAACGGATCAATCAGGAAAACAGTGCAGAAACCGCAGTTCCTATGTCAGGGTTCATCACTATAGAAAAACAGATACCTTTCTATACGGGTCCCTGGCAAGCATCTCTGAAGGGCTGTGTGGGGTCCTGTTTTTGCTGAGTCAGCCTGCACTTCCCCACTGGCTTTACATACAGTTTCTGGGATGCTTAATCTTCATTTCTGAGCCATCTGTAATTGGCACTAGTTCTAANTGTGGAGCCCAGCTGGCTGGTGACATAAAGGCACCAAGTTGAAGACAGTAGTTATTAAAACAGCTTGTGTTGGGCCCAAGGATGACCCCTACCTGTTATATTATCTCAATGGTTCTCGAACTTTACCAGGCACCCATATCACCTGGAGGAGTTTTGTGAAAACAGATTGCTGGGTGCCACTTCCCAGAGTTTCTGATTCAGTAGAGGCTTAAGAATTTGCATTTCTTGATTGAGAAACACTGCCCTAATTGTAACTCATTGCCCAGACAGGATGTGGATGTGTAGTGCCTGGTTTCTTCCTAGAAGAGGTCAAAATCCTACCTAGGCCACCATCTAAAGAGTAAAGATGGTGTAAAGTCCACGTTTCTAGGGTGGACACAGTACCCTGGCTTTTGGCCCAGGGTGAGGTCTCGGGAACTCCGCTTGGCTCAGCCCCAGAAACTTCCTCGGTTCTGGCTGCCTGTGTCTCATGCTGTCGGTCAAGCTTGAGAATTAGATGCAGCTGCTGCAGAAGGACGTGGCTCAGGAGGTTTGAAAAATGCACAAAGACATTGAGCCTAATACCCTTTGCTTTGTGAGCACTCCCTGTTTGCACTCCCTGGCTCACAGGGGGACCTCGGAAAACAAAACATGACCTTCCCTGCAAAGGCTCCCCCAGGGCCTCTCACTAGCCACCCCCACATCCAGCCCTGCCCCTCATCCGCAATAACAACCATTCTCAGCAGGGCAGAGTGTTTGTTTCTTTTAATACATATTTAAAAGGTATTGATGGCCAAAAAGGCCGGAGGGAGGCGCACACAACCTGGTTGGTGGTTGGCATTTCCACATGTAAAGGCTTCTCTCTCCATCACTCCAATAGACCAGAGCAGGAAAGGGCCTCAAAGGACATTCTGCCCAAACCCCTGAGGCCTGAGAGGGAGGTAAGGGTTGTAGGGTTGTGGCAAAGGAGGGGCAGCATCAGCCCTGGACTCTGCTGTTTCTAACTGATGTCTCCTGCCCATTCAAGAATATAACCTATCTCAAAGGTCAAGGTCTGGGTCTGGGAGGTCTCAATGCTTTTTTTTTTTAAATCCATGAAGCATTCATTCCCATTGGTTTTTTCTTTCTCCGCAGTGTTTCAGCCCCTCCCCAGCACTGCCATTTACCCCATCCTCTGCTTCCTTTCAGCTTGGCCCTCCCTGTACCCCGATTTCTCAGTTCATCGTGCCTGGGCAGCACATTTCGTCGTAGCCTCAGGCTTTGTCTTCCTAAGAAATAGAATGAAATCGGCAGACTTCTGCTGTGCTACCCAGAACAAGCCCTTGGCCACGCATATCAGCCTGGTGGCCTGATATGGGCAGCTCCAGATGAATCTTTAGTGGTGAGTCTTTGCTCCCTGGTCTCCAAGTGTCCCTTTCTCCTGGCCTGCCACCTCACTCATGCTGTATTTCTAGGCTGCATACAGTGCCTGGCATGTAATTGGCATTTAGTTCGATTGTACACTGAGTCAGGGGAATGCAGGAATAGTTTACTCATTTCCTGATCTGGACTCGGGCCACTTCTTAGGAACCCCAAGGCTGACGCAAGGGAGGCTCAGTGACTCGTGTCAGTGGGATCTGATGGCCTTTTGGTGGCAGCCTCTGCAATAGGGTCCCCTCCCCCTAGACCCCACATAGCCTTTGTGGAGTACATACTGAAGCCAGCAGCGTGCTGAGTGATTTACCCATGGTGTTGGTACTCCCAGCAATCCCTGGGTTTGGTCCCACTATCTCTCTTTTAAAGGTAGGTTAAATGAAGATGTCACGAAGTTAAAGATGATGTAACGTAATAAATCCTCAGCCCCCTCCCTTCCCTGGATTTCTATAGGCTGACCCTAACTTAAGGCCAAGAGACACAGTTGTGATGGATGTTGTTCAGTGGTTGACTCACAGGAGATCTGCCTTCTTAACCCGCTTCCTTCTTGACTGGAGGGGTGAAACTGAGGCCAGTCACCATGCTGGGAGATCGGCCTCATCTGTCTCTCTTCCTCCCAAGCCTGCAGCTGAACTTTGACTCTGGCAGATGGTCCCGAGTCTGGCAGTGCCACTAGTCAGTAGGGGAGCTACTGCTTTGGGAGGCACCATCCATCCACAATCACTTTCTCTGTATATAACTTGATCACCTTCTCTCACCCTACCTCTTGTTATCTGCTCATTGTAGCCATAGTGCTAATCATGTCAGGAGTTTAACTTAGAAGTGTGCTGGTGGGGTTCCCTGTGGATGCGCTCAGTGTATGCCCTGGCCCCCTCTGCCTCCTCCCCTCTCCTGCCTCTTTTCTCCTCCTCCTTCTTGGAGGTTCTGCTGCTCAGGACCGTCACAAAAGNAACCATAGCCTTGACTAGATGGACCTTAGTTGGCAAAGTAATGTCTCTGCTTTTCAATATGCTATCTAGCTTGGTCATAATTTTTAATTATTAGATAAATGTAAATCAAAACTACAATGAGACATCATTTCACACCGTCAGAATGGCCATCATAAAGTCTACAAATAATAAATGCTGGAGAAGGTGTGGAGAAAAGGGAACCCTTCTACACTGTTGATGGGAATATAAATTGGTACAGCTACTGTGGAGAACAGTATGGAAGTTCCCCAAAAAAACTAAAAATGGAGTTACCATATGATTCAGCAATCCTACTCCTGGGAATACAACCAGAGAAAACAATAATTTGAAAAAATACACATACCCCAATGTTCATAGCAGCACTATTTACAATAGCCAAGATATGAAAGCAACGTGAATGTCCATCGACAGATGAATGGATAAAGAATATGTGCCATACACACACACACACAGAGGGATAAAACCATAAAAAAGAATGAAATAATGCCATTTGCAGCATTATGGATGGACCTAGAGATTATCACACAAGTAAAGTCAAAGACAAACATATGATATCACTTGTATGTAGAATCTAAAAGATGATACAAATGAGCTTATTTACAAAACAGAAACACTCTCAGACAAAGGAAACAAACTAATTTGTTACCAAAGGGGAAAGAGGAGAAAGATAGATTAGGAGTTTGGTTTTAGCAGATACAAACTGCTATATATAAAATAAACAAGAAGGACCTACTGTATAGCACACTGAACTATTAATATATTCAATCTCCTATAACAAACTATAATAGAAAATAATCTGAAAAGAGTAAATTTATGTATACTGCTACTGCTAAGTCGCTTCAGTCGTGTCTGGCTCTGTGCGACCCCATAGACGGCCGNGTATAGCACACTGAACTATTAATATATTCAATCTCCTATAACAAACTATAATAGAAAATAATCTGAAAAGAGTAAATTTATGTATACTGCTACTGCTAAGTCGCTTCAGTCGTGTCTGGCTCTGTGCGACCCCATAGACGGCCGCCCACCAGGCTCCCCCGTCCCTGGGATTCTCCAGGCAAGAACACCAGAGTGGGTTGCCATTTCCTTCTCCAATGCGTGAAAGTAAAAAGTGAAAGTGAAGTCACTCAGTCGTGTCCAACCCTCAGCGACCCCATGGACTGCAGCCTTCCAGGCTTCTCCACTCATGGGATTTTCCAGGCAAGAGTACTGGAGTGGGGTGCCATTGCCTTCTCCAAATCCAGAGGACGATGAGACAAAAGTAGTGAATCATTTTGCTGTACACCAGAAACTAACATAACAATGTAAATTAACTATACTTAAATAAAAAATAAACAATATGGGGTAGCTAAAAAATAAATAACATTTTAAAATAAAATTAAGTTTAAAATGAAGACAGAAGGAGTTTAAGACATTATGCTAAGTGAAGTAAGTTAGACACAAACAGACAAATACTGTATGATTACACTTACATGAGGTAGCTAGAGTAATCAAATTCACAGAGACAGAAAGTAGAAATAGCTTTACAGAAAGTAGAAGCAGCTTCGCAAACAGAAAGTCTGTATTCATGAACTACTGATTCACCATCCCCCCTCCCCCGGCCCCCATCCAGAGATGGATGCTGGTGACGGCTGCACAGCAATGTGAATTTTCTTAATGCTATTAAACAGCTACTTAAAAATGGTTAAACTGGAAAACGCTAAATTTTAGGTTATATATGGTTTACTGCAAAGCTCCTTGTGAGAGTTTGCTGATACCACAGCTTCTCCAAATCATCTGTTTCTAGAAGGCACCTCCTTATTTCCAGAATGAAGTCCTAACTTTTGTTCATCTTGAAAAGCTGAAACTCTATGTTTCTTAAAGAATTCTCTTTTGCCCCACCTCTCCCCAGGCCCTGACAACGTCATTCTACTTGCTGTATCTATGAACTTGACTGTATACCTTACATAAGTGGAATCATAAAATGTTTACTTTTCAATAAACTTGCAGNTCTTGAAAAGCTGAAACTCTATGTTTCTTAAAGAATTCTCTTTTGCCCCACCTCTCCCCAGGCCCTGACAACGTCATTCTACTTGCTGTATCTATGAACTTGACTGTATACCTTACATAAGTGGAATCATAAAATGTTTACTTTTCAATAAACTTGCAGTCTTTACGTGGAAGTTTACAAGTGAAACTTACTCTCCAATATTTCGCTTAGCTTAATGTTCTCAAGGTTCGTTTATGTTGTAGCATATGACAACATTTCCTTCTATTCTAAGGTTGAATGGTACTCCATCATATATACTATATACCATATTTTGTTTATCCAGTCATCCATCAAGAGACATTTGGGTTGCCTCCGCCTCTTGGCTATTGTGAACAATACTGCTATGAACATGGGAGTGTGAATATCTCTTCAGACCCTGCTTGCAATTCTTTCTGGATATATACCCAGAAGTGGGATTTCTGGATCATATGGTAGTTCTATTTTTAATTTTTTGAAGAACTGCCATACAGTTTTCCACGGCGGCTGTACCATTTTACATCCCCACCACCAGTGCACAAGGATTCCAACTTCATATCCCTGCCAACACTTGTTGTTTCTATTTTTTGACAGCAGCCATCCTAATGGGTGTGAGGTGGGATCTCATGGTGGCTTTGATTTGCATTTCTCTATGATTAATGACATCAAGCATCTTTTCATATGCTTATTGGCACTTTGTACATATTTGGAGGAATGTCTATTGCCCATTTCTTAGTCGGGTAATTTGATTTTCTGTTGTTGAGTTTTAGTCCCAATTTTCTTAACATAAAACCCACAGCCCCTCCAGACTTGGCCTGGCCAACCTTTCCACCATAATCTCTCACCACCCCCTACACCAGCCAGTGGTTCTCAGTGGGAGTGACTTTGCTTCCAGATGTTT
Organism: Neotragus pygmaeus; assembly: GCA_006410875.1. Classification (NCBI taxonomy): domain Eukaryota; kingdom Metazoa; phylum Chordata; class Mammalia; order Artiodactyla; family Bovidae; genus Neotragus; species Neotragus pygmaeus. The sequence continues at coordinate 710,961 of SJYV01023145.1, forward strand.
GGTGAGTCTGGAGGCATGTCTGGTTGTCATAACTCAGGGACTGGAGGGGATGCTGCTGGTGTGCAGTGGGTAGAGACCAGGGATACTGATAAAGATCCTACAATGCTCAGACAGCCACCACAGCAAAGAAGTATCTGACTTGAAATGTTAAGAACCCTATCCTACACTTTCCGAACAAAGGTCCGTACAGCCAAAGCTATGGTCCTTCCTGTAATCATGTACGAATGTGAGAGCTGGACCACAAAGACGACTGAGTGCTGAAGAACTGATGCTTTTGAACTGTCGTTCTGCAGAAGACTCCTGAGAGTCCCTTGAATAGCAAGGAGATCAAACCAGTCCATCCTAAAGGAAATCAACCCTGAATATTCATTGGAAGGACTGATGCTGAAGCTCCAATACTTTGGCCACCTGATGCAAAGAACTGACTCATTGGAGAAGACTCTGATGCTGGGAAAGACTGAAGGCAGGAGAAGAAGGGGGTGACAGAAGATGAGGTGGTTGGAAGGCATCACTGAGTCAATGGACATGAGTCTGAGCAAACTCGGGGAGACAGTAAAGGACAGGGAAGCCTGGGGTGCTGCAGTCCATAGGGTCGCAAAGACTCAGAGACGACTGAGTAACTGAACAACAACAACAGTCCTACACTAATTCCTGACATCAAACTCTTCCACTCGTTATTCCAAACGCTTTGCCCTTAGCTTACATCACTTCACCTCCCAGAATACCTCCCGAGCCCCCGGGCCCAACTGCAAACTGAATCCTCCTGCAAACCCCACTTCTGCTGTAAGGGTTTCTCAAACAGTCTCATTCATAGTAGTTCTCCTGCCCTCTGAAAACCTAGATCAGCCAGTAAAGACTTTATGTTATACCTGCTGCCTCCACCTCCCAGAAACCCTATGCTTGCACACACTAAGTACCAGATGTGTGTGTGTTCATTAGTTGCCAGGCAGTAAGAAAGGGAGTTGACTGGCAGGGTGATCACCTCACCCTAATACTCCAACACCAAGAACACTACACTCCAAGGAGCTCTGCCCCAACTGACCCCAAATCCAGGCGCCGAGAAAGCTGAGGACCAGAGGCATGCCCAGCACCCCCACCTTAAGCTATTTCACCTCCCTCCAGTCTCTGGTATCCTCCAGAGCAGGCCGAGTCCAGTCACACATCAGCAGAGACAGGAGCTCTGCGCTTCTGTGTTTGGCTCACCGCAGACTGCCCACCCTCCGGAGTCCACCACAGCTCACAATCCAGGCCCATAATATTAAAAACATGGATACAGTCTGGAAAATCCCCGCAGAGACTGACGTAGGTTTTCACACTGAGCCCTGCAGGGTTGGAACAATTACACCGTTATCAATTTGGAATTAGAAAGATCTCAATAACGCACCAAGTAGCTCTGAGAGGCAACCTTGTCCCACAAGGCTGAGCTCCTCCTCTTGATTCAGAAGGCAGCTCGGCAGTCTTCTGGTGCCCTGGGGCTGTTCAGTCACCCAGTCGTGTCTGACTCTTTGTGACTCCATGGATGCAACACACCAGGCTTCCCTGTCCTTCAGTATCTCCTGGAGTTTGTTCAGAGTCACGCCCATTGAGTCAGTGATGCCATCCAGCCATCTCACCCTCTGTCGTCCCCTTCTCCTCCTGCTTTCAGTCTTTCCAGCATCAGGGTCTTTTCCAACGAGTCAGTTCTTCACATCAGGTGGCCAAAATGTTGGAGTTTCAGCTTCAGCATCAGTCCTTCCAATGAATATTCAGGGTTGATTTTCTTTAGGATGGACTGGTTGGATCTCCTTGCTGTTCAAGGGACTCTCAAAAGTCTTCTCCAACACCACAGTTTGAAAGCATCAATTCTTCAGGATTCAGCCTTCTTTATGGTCTGGTTCTCACAGCCATACATGACTACTGTGCCTGCTCCCTCCCTATGAAGACTTCCAGGTACCCAGCCAGGTAATCCAGCAGGCCTGAGACACTACAACTCTAGCATACCTGCCCATTTGAGCCTCAGCCCAGTCAGCCTCAGGAGAAGACATTTTCTTCTTCCCTCCTAGCTTTTATCTGGTTGGTCTAAGAATTACACTGACTTGTGACAGATTGATAGGAGAAAATCTAACAAAAGTTTAATATCATATAAACATAGGAAGGACCCAGAAAAACTGAAAAACTCGTCGAAATGGCTGAAATCCTCACCTTAAATGCAGTCTCCAGCTAAAAACAAAAGAGAGGACTTCTCTGGTGGTCACGTAGCTAACTCTTCACACTCCCAATGCAGGGGGCCCATGTTCGATGCCTGGTTGGAGAACTAGATCCCACATGTGCAGTCAAGTAAATAAATTAAATAAATAAATACCTTTAAAAAAATCTACTCTGTTAAATAAATGACTGTGGAATGAGGTTCGTGACATTGTACAGGAGACAGGGATCAAGACCATCCCCATGGAAAAGAAATGCAAAAAAGCAAGATGGCTGTCTGGGGAAGCCTTACAAATAGCTGTGAAAAGAAGAGAGGTGAAAAGCGAAGGAGAAAAGGAAAGATGTAAGCATCTGAATGCAGAGTTCCAAAGAAGAGTAAGAAGAGATAAGAAAGCCTTCTTCAGCGATCAATGCAAAGAAATAGAGGAAAAGAACAGAATGGGAAAGACTAGAGATCTCTTCAAGAAAATTAGAGATACCAAGGGAACATTTCATGCAAAAATGGGCTCAATAAAGGACAGAAATGGTATGGACCTAACAGAAGCAGAAGATATTAAGAAGAGGTGGCAAGAATACACAGAAGAACTGTACAAAAAAG
>SJYV01023145.1:715485-763326 GCA_006410875.1 Neotragus pygmaeus
AAAGACTCTGATGCCGGGAGGGATTGGGGGCAGGAGGAGAAGGGGACGACAGAGGATGAGATGGCTGGATGGCATCATGGACTTGGGTGAACTCTGGGACTTGGTGATGGACAGGGAGGCCTGGCGTGCTGCAATTCATGGGGTCACAAAGAGTCGGACACGACTGAGCGACTGAACTGAACTGAACTGAATAAATAAATAAAGATAAAAGAGGATGTTGGGGGTAGTGATTTGGGACTGCAAAGGGGAGGAAAGTAATTCTCTGAGACTTGGAAGAGTCAGTGTTCAGGAAATGTTTGGCAGAGACCATAGAACACAGAGATGATTTTAACCAGCAGACTGTGCTGGGTTCCTGTCTGTCTCCACTCTTGCTCAGGCTACAGTGAGCTACGCTTACGGCTCCTGTCCTGGAACAAGTCTTACATCTATATTCTTTTAGGCAGATGGGGAAAGATCAGAGGTTTCGCCTCAGTCTTTGGCGCCTTAGAAACATTCAGACTAAATGAGTCCACGTGTCAAAGAGACAATCAGGGGTGCCCAATCTGCTCCCTGACACTTGCAAACAGGGTCTGGGATGAATGGGTACAGCCTGAGAGTCAGTCCTGAAGAGCTCTTGACTTGCTCCCTTTACTAGTTCCCAGTCCAAGCTCCTTAGTACATCCATTCCTACCTAGAACACCTTTTTAAAAAATATTTATTTCTTTGGCTATGCCAGGTCTAGTTACAGCATGCAGCATCTTTAGTTTTGGCAAGCAAACTCTTAAGTTGCACCATGTGAACTTCTAAGTTGTGGCATGTGGGATCCAGTTTCCTGAACACAGATTGAACCCAGCCTCCCTTCACTGGGAGCGCACAGTCTTAGCCATTGGACCACTAGGCGAGTCCCTAGAACCTCGTGCTGGAATAATCAAGATAATAATAACTATGTATGTTTGATCCAGCCCTAGGCAATTCACATTTGCCTTCGCAGTAGACATCATTATCCCTTTTCTGGGTGTCAGAGACTTGAAGTAACTTCTCCCTGGTGACATAGGCAATAAATGGAAGAAAGCGAGGATTCAAACCTTGAGCCATGCAAAGCCCCGGCTCTTCTCCCTACATGATCAGAATTATAAGTGACATTCTAAGAATCCTTTTTTCCATATCAAAATGGCTGCACAGTTGGCTCCCTCCAGCTACCCCCTCCCGGCCCGCCGCCATCCCCCCGGGGCCTCTCACCCCTGATTGCCACTGTCGTTACATTAGGCTTCTTTTCAGTCCAATTCCCATTATATCATCTCAGCCTGGCATTATAAAGCAGCGCCATCATAAACATCAGCTTGATTACAAGCAGAGACTGTTGCCTCCAATAAATAAGCATGCGTAATGTATACAGAGGGAGAAAGAGACACCTCTATATTTTCAGTTTTGTAAAGACAAATCACTTCGATTGTTTAATCAATAAAAATGCCTCTCTAACTCCTGCCGTTATTACGGAGCTATTTCAGACAGAGTGAAAAAGGAGCATCGAATCTATATTCCTGTCAGGACAGACAGGGTCTGATTAGGCAGACGGATGAAGGCTCAGACCTGATGCCAGTCCCCTGAAGTGTCTGGACCTCACTCGCCTCCAAACCTGGGCAGGTGTCTTGATACAAACTGCATGTCAGGTCTGGGGGAGGCTGAAGCACAAAGAGACTCACCTCAGTTGTGGGGCTTGATCTAATCAAGGGATCCCTGGGGACAAGCACACGCGACAGGTCACAGGAAGGGCAGCCTCGCTGGTGGGACCGAGGGAGGGAAGACCAGGAGTAGGGGGAGCCCATCCTGAAGGTCACACCATGACCCCTGACTCTCCATCCCTCCGGCCATTGCCAAGCTCAGACACGCAGCATCTCACAGTGAACACGCGCCCCCTCACTGACCTTCCTGCTTCCTGTCTCATGGCCTCTAATTCACACCGTGGCCCTGGTCCTTCACATCGAACAAACATCGGAGGGAGGATGGGATGATCCCCTCCCCCCACCACACACAGAAAGTTTGTGGTTTGTTTCTACACAAGAAAGGCCAAATTGCTCTCTCTGTGTAAAGTTCTTTCCGGCACTGGCCTTCCCTTCTTCCAGACTCCCCACCCACATTCCTATCCAGGCACCTTCTCTCTGACTGCTTCAAACTCTGAATTTTCCTGAACCCCCTCCACTTCATGTTCCAAAGCCTGCGCACAATCCGATCCTTCCCCTGAAATTCCATTCCCAAGATCCTCTCTCGGCAAACTCCTACTCATCTGTTAAGACCCCCTGACTTGACCTCCTCTGGGGCCTTTCTCTGCTCCACCCTGTACTCCTGCCGCAGGGCTCTGACACGCTGTACACACACGTCTACCTCTGCATTCAGCACACAGCACTCCAAGCATCAGCTTACCTGTCTGTTTCTAGTACCAGTGACTTGTAAAATGTGTATCTCTAGCCCTCACCTCTGCCCTGACCTTTAGACACATATGTCTAGCTCTCCCCTTGCCAAATCATCTTAGAGGACTTCCAAAACATAACTCAAAAATTCCAAGTCCCCAAATTGTTCTCTCCAAGGCTACCCCGTCTAAGAAGGCAGCACCTTGATCCAACCAGTCACCTGAGCCAAAATTCACAGCACCCCTAATTCCTCCTTCTCCTCTAAGTTCCACATCCAAAGACATGTCCTGTCAATCCTATCTCAAAACATTTCTAACGCAATGAACTATGAGAAAGAGAAATGAAGAGAACAATTGTATCAAAAAGAATAAAATACCTAGAAATAAAGCTACCTAAAGAGGTATAAGACCTGTACTCAGAAAACCTGATGAAGACACAAACAGATGGAAAAATATAGAGTGTTCATGGACTGGAAAAATTGATATTGTTAAAATGACCATGCTACCCAAGGCAGTCTACAGATTCAGTGCAATCTCTATCAAAACACCAATGGCATTCGTCGCAGAACTAGAAGAAATAATTTTAAAATTTGTTCAGTTCAGTTCAGTCTCTCAGTCGTGTCCAACTCTTTGCGACCCCATGAATCGCAGCACGCCAGGCCTCCCTGTCCATTTGTCCATAAACACAAATCCAAATAGTCAAAACAATCTTGAGAAAGAAAAACAGAGCTGAAAGTATCAGCTTCCTGACTTCAGACTATACTACAAAGTTAAGTAATCAAAACAGTATTTGTTACTGGCACAAAAACACATAGATCAATGGAATAAAATAGAGAGCTCTGAAATAAACCCACATACTTATGGTCATTAATCTACAGCAAAGGAGGCGAGAATATACAACAGAGAAAAGATAGTCTCTCCAATAAGTGATGCTGAGAAAACTGGACAGGGACATATTAAATAATGAAATTAGAACATTTTCTCACACTATATAAAAAATTAACTCAAAATGGATTAAAGGCCTAAATATAAGACTAGAAACCATAGAATTCCTAGAAGAAAGCACAGTCAGAACACTCTGATATAAATCGTAGCAATCTTGTTTTGGATCTGTCTCCTAAGGCAAATGAAATAAAAATAAAAATAAACAAATGGGACCTAATTAAACTTAAAAGCTTTTGCACACAGCAAAGGAACGTATCAACAAAATGAAAACAACATACTAGATAGGAGAAAATATTTGCAAATGATATGACTGATGAGCTGATATTCAAAATATACAAACAGCTCTTACAACTCAACATCAAAAAACCAAGCAACAAGATACCAAAAAATAAAAATTGATAAATTTTTAAATTAAAATTAAGAACTCCTGTCCTTCAAAAAGCACTGTCAACAGAGTGAAAAGCACCCAAAAGAACTGAAAGCAGGGTCCCAAAGAAATAGTTTTAAACCCAATTTTACAATAGCATTATTTACAACAGACAAAAGGTGGAAGCAATGCACAGGTCCATGCACAGAAGAAAGGATAAATAAAACGTGGTCTTTGCACATAAATGGAATATTATTCAGCCTTGAAAAGAAGGAAAGTCTGCTATATTCTACAAGATAGATGAAACTTGAGAGCCTTATGCTAAGTGAAATAAGCCAGTTACCAAAGGATAAATGCTGTACAATTCCACTTAATGAGCAGTCAAATCCATAAGAAGAGAAAGTAGAATGGTGGTTGTCAGGCACTGGGGAGCTTTATTTAATGGACACAGAATTTCAGTTTTGATAGATGGAAAGGGTTCTAGAGATTGGTTGCACAATAATGTGAATGTACTTAATACTACTGTACCGCACACTTTACAAAGACTAAGATGGTAAAAATTATATATTTTACTACAACTTAAAACAAAAAAGAAACTATGAAACTTAGGCCATCAAGATAAGATTCCCAACAAATCTTAAGAAGAAGCAGTCTTCTGGAACCATTCTTTGAATGACAACAGATTGGTGGTCACTGATTTTTTAAATTATATATTAGTTTTGGTTCTGTTTTCATAAATGTACTTAGTCTTGTGACTTAAAAGAGAAAGTGAGTGTGAGAGAGGGAGTGAGGAAAAAATGGGGAGAATCACAGACTGGGAGAAAATCCTTGCAAATTGCATACCTGAAAAAGGATGTATCCAGAATATACAGGAACTCTCAAAAAAAAACCAAAAAAAACCCTACAAGAATACAGAAATGTACAAAATACTTAAAAAAGACATGTAAGCCAAAAAGATAAGGGGATTACAAACAAGTAGATGAAAAGATACTTATGTCATTAATCATTGCTTCAGTTGTGTCCAACCCTGTGCCACCCCAGAGACGGCAGCCCACCAGGCTCCCCCGTCCCTGGGATTCTCCAGGCAAGAACACTGGAGTGGGTTGCCATTGCCTTCTCCAATGCATGAAAGTGAAAAGTGAAAGGAAAGTCGCTCAGTCGTGTCCGACTCCCAGCGACCCCATGGATTGCAGCCTACTAGGCTCCTCCATCCATGGGATTTGCCAGGCAAGAGTACTGGAGTGGGCTGCTATTGCCTTCTCCGCATTAATCATTACACAAATGAAAATTAAAACCACAATGAGATACCATTATATAGCTATCAGAGTGGAGGAAGAAAAATGTAAAGGACAATATTAAATGCTGGTGAGCATTCAGAGGAACTGGAACTCCCATATACTGCCAGTGAGAATGCAAGACGGTACAGCCATTCTGGAACACAGGTTGGCTGTTTCCTATAAAGTCAAACATGCACATAAACATGTGCATGCCACTGAGCTTTATTGAAATTGAGCTTTATTTGAAACTGTCCTTCAAGTGGCGAACGAATATTGAAACTGGTATTTCCATAGAATGGAAAACCCAGCAGGAAAAAGGAGTGAACTCCTAATATATGAAGCAATATGGAAGATTCCTGAACACACGATACTAAGTGAGAGTGCATTATACTGACTCCCTCTGCTATATACCATACGATTTCATTTATGTGACTCTGTAGAAATGGCAAACTTACGGGACAAAAAAAAGCAGATCAGAGACAGCCAGGGATGGAAACCAGGGGAGAGGATGACCCAAGGGGCACCGGGGAGTCGGGGGAAAGCACAATCACCACACCCTGACTGTGGTGGTGCTCACACAAAGACGTTCGGCCACNTAAACAAATGGGACCTAATTAAACTTAAAAGCTTTTGCACACAGCAAAGGAACATATCAACAAAATGAAAACAACATACTAGATAGGAGAAAATATTTGCAAATGATATGACTGATGAGCTGATATTCAAAATATACAAACAGCTCTTACAACTCAACATCAAAAAACCAAGCAACAAGATACCAAAAAATAAAAATTGATAAATTTTTAAATTAAAATTAAGAACTCCTGTCCTTCAAAAAGCACTGTCAACAGAGTGAAAAGCACCCAAAAGAACTGAAAGCAGGGTCCCAAAGAAATAGTTTTAAACCCAATTTTACAATAGCATTATTTACAACAGACAAAAGGTGGAAGCAATGCACAGGTCCATGCACAGAAGAAAGGATAAATAAAACGTGGTCTTTGCACATAAATGGAATATTATTCAGCCTTGAAAAGAAGGAAAGTCTGCTATATTCTACAAGATAGATGAAACTTGAAAGCCTTATGCTAAGTGAAATAAGCCAGTTACCAAAGGATAAATGCTGTACAATTCCACTTAATGAGCAGTCAAATCCATAAGAAGAGAAAGTAGAATGGTGGTTGTCAGGCACTGGGGAGCTTTATTTAATGGACACAGAATTTCAGTTTTGATAGATGGAAAGGGTTCTAGAGATTGGTTGCACAATAATGTGAATGTACTTAATACTACTGTACCGCACACTTTACAAAGACTAAGATGGTAAAAATTATATATTTTACTACAACTTAAAACAAAAAAGAAACTATGAAACTTAGGCCATCAAGATAAGATACCCAACAAATCTTAAGAAGAAGCAGTCTTCTGGAACCATTCTTTGAATGACAACAGATTGGTGGTCACTGATTTTTTAAATTATATATTAGTTTTGGTTCTGTTTTCATAAATGTACTTAGTCTTGTGACTTAAAAGAGAAAGTGAGTGTGAGAGAGGGAGTGAGGAAAAAATGGGGAGAATCACAGACTGGGAGAAAATCCTTGCAAATTGCATACCTGAAAAAGGATGTATCCAGAATATACAGGAACTCTCAAAAAAAAACCAAAAAAAACCCTACAAGAATACAGAAATGTACAAAATACTTAAAAAAGACATGTAAGCCAAAAAGATAAGGGGATTACAAACAAGTAGATGAAAAGATACTTATGTCATTAATCATTGCTTCAGTTGTGTCCAACCCTGTGCCACCCCAGAGACGGCAGCCCACCAGGCTCCCCCGTCCCTGGGATTCTCCAGGCAAGAACACTGGAGTGGGTTGCCATTGCCTTCTCCAATGCATGAAAGTGAAAAGTGAAAGGAAAGTCGCTCAGTCGTGTCCGACTCCCAGCGACCCCATGGATTGCAGCCTACTAGGCTCCTCCATCCATGGGATTTGCCAGGCAAGAGTACTGGAGTGGGCTGCTATTGCCTTCTCCGCATTAATCATTACACAAATGAAAATTAAAACCACAATGAGATACCATTATATAGCTATCAGAGTGGAGGAAGAAAAATGTAAAGGACAATATTAAATGCTGGTGAGCATTCAGAGGAACTGGAACTCCCATATACTGCCAGTGAGAATGCAAGACGGTACAGCCATTCTGGAACACAGGTTGGCTGTTTCCTATAAAGTCAAACATGCACATAAACATGTGCATGCCACTGAGCTTTATTGAAATTGAGCTTTATTTGAAACTGTCCTTCAAGTGGCGAACGAATATTGAAACTGGTATTTCCATAGAATGGAAAACCCAGCAGGAAAAAGGAGTGAACTCCTAATATATGAAGCAATATGGAAGATTCCTGAACACACGATACTAAGTGAGAGTGCATTATACTGACTCCCTCTGCTATATACCATACGATTTCATTTATGTGACTCTGTAGAAATGGCAAACTTACAGGACAAAAAAAAGCAGATCAGAGACAGCCAGGGATGGAAACCAGGGGAGAGGATGACCCAAGGGGCACCGGGGAGTCGGGGGAAAGCACAATCACCACACCCTGACTGTGGTGGTGCTCACACAAAGACGTTCGGCCACCAAAACACACAGAACTTCACACTCGACGGGGTGAGTATCATTGCATGTAAGTGTACCTTCAGAAAAACAGCAGCACACACATCTGGAATCTGCCCAGCAGGCACCCGCTCTCGCCAGGACCACGCTGTCCAGGCTTTCATCCACTCTTTCCCCGCCCTCCTCTCTTTCCCCTAACTTTCCTCTCTATGTCTGTTTTCTGAGACTATTTCTACTTTGTAAATAAGTTCATCTGTACCATTGTTTTCAGATTCCACATGTAAGTGGTATCATATGATGTCTGTCTTTGTGTGTCTCCCACTTCCATCCAATGAACTTTCATTTAGAACAGCACTTCCCATGCCCCCACTTTCCCTATAAAAGTAAGATGCCCTCCTTTATTATCTGGACATGCCTGTGGTTCCCCAAAGGTTGCAATTCTGAACTGCAATTCTTTGCTGTTGCCAAATAAACCCATTTTGCTGGTACTAATAAAATAACTTGCTTTTTTTTTTGCCACATGGCATGCAGGGTCTTAGCTTCCTGGCCAGGAATCAAACTCATTCCCCCTGCAGTGTAAGCTCAGAGTCTTAACACCACTGGACTGCCAGGGTATCCCCTGTTCTAATAATTTTAGAAAAATAGAGTCCTTGTCTAGAGCTGGTTCCATCACATGCCTAGGGTCAACTCTACACTCATCCTCTCTCCAGCTTCTTGATGAGCATCAACCCAGCACGTTCTCAGTCTAAGAGTCAGGGAGCAGACAGAGAGCCCAGAGGATGCTGCTGCTGTTGTAACATCAGGCCTCACCCTTGCTGCCCCTGGGCTGTGCCCACCTCTGTCCCTTCATGATCTCACTGCCCACCTCTGGTGGGTGTAGACTCACAGCTAAGGGATCAAATGTGCCTGCCCTTGGGAAGGCAACTGTTGCTCTTCAGTCTCCCTGCCCTCAGCCTGTGGTTCCCCTTCTCCCGCCCTCATCTCCGTCTACCCCATCTTTCTCCCTTTGTCTCTCTGTCTCTATTATCTTTGCCCCATCCATGCGAACTCACGCATGCGTGCACACACATATACACACAAACACACCTGCATACTGTCAACACCCCTTTTCCAACTCACTCCCTTCAGCTACTGAATACACTCTGCCTGGAGGACAGGACCACGACAGATTAAGGCGGTGGATAACCTGCTGCAAGGAATCCAAAGGAGCCAAAGGATGTCCGGGCCACAGTTATGGTTCCCTAGGCTGCAGATGAGATATCTGTGTAGAGCACAGGGGCTCATGGCTTCCTGACCCTGCTCCAGCATCACCCCTCCTCACGAAGCTCTCAGCCTTGCCAAGAGCACACCAGTCAGCCGTGGCTGCACACCTCATCGCCAGCAAGGAGGGGCTCTGTCCAGGAGGTGCTCTGAGCCAGCTCATCTGCAGCCCAGCAGTGCGGTTGGGGAAGGCTAGAGAGAGGAGGGCAGGGACTGGCATAATTTCATGTCTGGCCTTTCCTAACCGACAGGCAAAATGACTCTGTGATCCCTTAGCTCTCTAAATTAGTTGTATTTTATGATCCCCCTGTCTGGCGGGAAACATCCCATTAAATCTTAATGATCTGCCTTCCAAGAAACTTCCTAGGCCGTCTGTCCCCTGGAGGACACCGAGCCCTGGAAAAACAGGGTGGGGTGCTGGCTGGAGAAAGGGGGAGATGAACACCCAAGAGACGGTGTCTGGTAAGGGTTCCCACCCAACATCTTCTTTCACTGGGCTTCCGTCTTCAGCACTGGAACCAAGCAGGTCTTTCCGTCTTCCCATTCTGTGCTTCTCAGGACCCAACCCTCCTCTCTGCTCAGACTGCAACCTACATACCCACTCTGAAGCCCACTTGGCCCCCTCCAGCCCAGGTGCCCAGGCTGTCTCTAGGCTACAGAAATCAACTAAGCGTACATGTGGGACAGAGGTACGCCCTGCCCCACTTTCCATGCACACAGCCCAGGCCAGGGTAGAAATCTCTCTTTGAAAGAAAGATGCCACATGACCTTCAGGATTATTCAAATATTAACTACCTGGATAAACAGTTTCTCCTATATTCTCATTATCACCTCTCTTGCTGAAGCTAAAGTGCAATATTTCTCTTTTATATCCAGAGCAAAGATGCTTCTGGTGGCTCCTGGGGAGACAGGAAGGATGACAAGAAAGAAAAGGGGCGGGCAAGCATGGGGAGAGGGAGCAGGATCGCTCCAGCTCCCCACACCCCCAACACGGGCCGTCTGGACTCCCAGCAGGAACTCAGAAGAGACCTTGAGTGGAAGGCTGAAGGTCACCCACTCCAAACAACAGTCAGCCTCGTCCCTAACCCACAGACTGGTGGTCGAGAGGGGTCTTGGGAACACAGGCTCACCAGACTCCATCCACCCACCTCCAAGAGCTCCCTGCATGAACTTGACCTTGTCACCACTTGGGCCTGCCTCAGGAGGTACCACCCCTGGGCCCTGGCCAGAGGGGCTGTCCATGACCCTCAGAGGTATAAGCAAGGTACCTTCTTGAACTAAACACTTCACGCTCTTGGCTGGATCCTTTCTTGTCTCTCGTTATTCTCTTGTCTAATGAATGGAACCTTTGAACTTCCCTGGTGGCTCAGTGGTAAAGAATCTGCCTGCAATGCAGGAGACGCTGGTTTGATCCCTGCATCGGGAAGATCCCCTGAAGAAGGAAATGGCAACCCACTCCAGTATTTCTGCCTGGGAAATGCCCTGGACAGAGGAGCTTGGCAGGCTACAGACCATGGGGTTTGCAAAAGAGTCGGATACGACTTGGCAATGAAACAACAATATAACCTTTGGTCTCCACCTGGCCAGATCATGAGAAAGCTGAGGACGAGCGTGTGAGCCCTCCCTGCTTCACCAATCCAGCCACTCAAAACTCTCCCCCGGTCAGGAGCACCTGCTTCTCCACACTACCACCTCTCCCTGGGAAGGGGGCAGAGAACGGAGGCCTCCATCCTCCTGAAGTCCAGCTTCTCCCAGCAGAGAAGACAAATCCATTACAAACTCCCATTATCGCAGCCCATTTTAAAGTTATTATTGTGGATTCTTAAGATGTCAACAATGAGGAATCCTATTGTCCCACTAATTAATTCAGCAATCTCCCTGAAATAATAGGGGTTGTAATTGTAATTTCAAACTCACCCCTCGACCACTGGCATCAACTAATTAAACAACAATCAGCCAGCACCAGGCTTTCAAGGGGGAAGATGGACTATTCCTTTTTATAGCTGCAATTAGGAGACACATTCAATAATCAGAACGAAATACAAATTTACCCAGGAGCCCAGTAAATTATGGCCATTCATACTCTGTTTTCCTATGGTCGTCACCCAGAAAATGAAAAAGGGGTTGCATCTTCCAGCTGCAGCAGGATGCTGTCTGGACCGCCTCTGAGCTGCTCCTCAGGGTCCCACTCAACAGCTTTCTGCTGCTCGGTTCAGAAGCACCAGGAGAAGGGTGGAGGGAGCTGGATGCCCGCGCCTGGATCTGCCAGCATCCTAGGGTGTCAGCGGGAGGTCAGAGTGGCTGGAGGTATCTGAAGGGAGAATCGTGGAGGCGAGAATGGAAGTCGTACACACCGTTGAACCCGGGTCGGTGAGTGATACACAGGCCCCAAACACATGGTCAGGCTCTCAAGAGCACAAGCCCTTCAGAAAATCCTTTGTATTTCCTGCAGAAATGCCCCAAAGGGGAGAAGAGTTTGAAAGATGGTAGAAAGACCCATAGGTCAGGGGGAAGAGGTGTAGCAGAGTTTCTCAAGGAGCCACTGAGTAAGGCGTGAAAATTAAATCAGGAAAAAGGCAGAGGGAGGTAGGAGAACAGTGAGACAATACATGGAAAAGAAACCAGCACCATGGCGGCCCCCTCAGCCCACCAGAGACTGAGCAGAAAACTTTTACTCTTCAGAATTAGCAAAAATGCACATGTCCACCAATGACAGATCCCAGCATTAACATGCATAATTGAATTATCTCGGTTAGTCTGTCTGAGGGATGCTGGGTGTGGCAGGGCTCTCTGAAATGGAAAAGGCTGCTGAGCAAGATACCTATTTCCCCCTTCCCAGAACTCCTAGAGGGCAAAGCAGGAGCCACTGAGCAAAAACACAGGACAGCTTTAGGAGAAATTCAAATGAAGGGATTTCCTGGCAAGAGAAACCGGAAACTCCTTGAGGTCATGGGCCTCTTCTCTGCCACTTAGTATAGGACACATAGGAGGTGCTCAATAAACACAATAGATGGGGGAAAGTGGAAACAGTGGCAGATTTTATTTTCTTGGGCTACAAAATCACTGCAGATGGTGACTACAGTGATGAAATTAAAAGATGCTTGCTCCTTGGAGGGAAAGCTATATAAATCTAGATAGTGTATTAAAAAGCAGAGATATCACTTTGCCAACAAAGGTCCATATAGTCAAAGCTATGGTTTCTCCAGTAGTCATGTATGGATATGAGATTTGGACCATAAAGAAGGCTGAGCATCAAAGAACGTATACTTTCGAATTGTGGTGCTGGAGAAGACTCTTGAGAGTCCTTTGGACAGCAAGAAGATCAAACCAGTCAATCTTAAAATAAATCAACCCTGAATATTCATTGGAAGGACTGATGCTAAAGCTAAAGCTCCAATACTGTGGCCACTTGATGCAAAGAGCCAACTCATTGAAAAGACCCTGATGCTGGGAAAGATTGAGGGCAAGAGGAGAAAGGGGTGACAGAGGACGAGATGGTTGGATGGCATCACTGACTCAATGGACATGACTTTGAGCAAACTCAGGGAGACAGTGAAGGACAGGAAAGTCTGGCATGCTGCAGTTCGTAGGGTCACGAACAAAGACAAAGAGTCAGACACGACTTAGCACAACAATAAACACATGTTAAATAGAGGGGCTGGTTTCTGGGACACCCCTCTGCTCAGTGGAGCAGGGAGACCCAGATGATAGAGCCCTCCTCTCTGCAGACTGATTAGCGGACTTCTTCACGGACAGCAAGTGATGCTCTCAGAACGTGTCCGTTCATCCATTCACAAACATTCCTTGAGTATCTCCTCCATACCACCTTTGTGCCAAGTCCCAGATGCTCCCTACGAGGAAGGCAGGCATAGCCCTGACCTGACAGACCTCACTGTCCTAGGGAAGCAAACAGCCAAGAGGAGCGAGAAATGCCGTGAGAGGGAGGTAAAGTGCGACAGCCTCCCCCAGAGGAAGAGAATCAAACTGGGACCTGAGGAAAGCACAGCAGGAAGCCAGGTGCCTCTGTGTCCTCATCAGTAAAATGGGGATAAGAAGAATGCCTGCCTCAGCCTTCCCTGGTGGTCCAGTGGTTAAGAATCACCTGCCAATGCAGAGGACACAGGTTCGATCCCTGTTCCAGGAAGATTCCACATGCACGTAAGCCCACGTGCCACAGCTACTAAAACCCACGCTCTAGAGCCCACAGGTCACAGCTACTGAAGCCGTGTGTCTAGAGCCCTGCTCCACAACAAGAGATGTTACTGCAATGAGAAGTCCACTCACCACAACTACAGAAAGTCTTCATGCAGCACGGAAGATCCAGTGCAGTCAAAACTATTAGGTTTTTTTTTTAAGTTTAAGTGAAAAAAAAAGAATGCCTGCCTCATAGGGCTGTTGTGAGAATTAAGTAGATAACATACAAAGATATTCTACCTGGTCTAGAGCCCGGTTATAAGCGTTTGCTGTTATTACCATTACTACTTTAGTTCTTCTTTGCTTTCTGCCATTAAAGTGGGATCATCTGCATATCTGTGGTTATTTCTTCTAGCAGTCTTGATTCCAGCTTGTGAGTCATCCAGCCCGGCCAGTATTTTGCATGATGTATTCTGCATATAAGTTAAATAATCAGGGTGACAACATACAGCCTTGAAAATACTCCATTCCCACTTTTGAACCAGCCCATTGTTCCATGTCTGGTTCTAACTGCTGCTTCTCTGAAGGACAGGGAAGCCTGGTGTGCTGAGTCTATGGGATCGCTAAGAGCTAGACGTGACTGAGCACCGGAACAATAACAACAACTATTGCTACTACTATTTTCGTTGTTTTGTAAAAAATGTTTCTTTCTTTTGTATCTTCCTTGCTGTATGCGGGCTTCCCTTTGCAGTGGCTTCTCCTGCGGTGGAGCGGGGGCTCCTCTAGGGGCACTGCTCTGAAGCCCACTGCATGGGCTTACACAAGTGGAATCTTCCCAGACCAGGGATCGAACCAGTGTCCTCTGCCTTGGCAGAAGGATTCTCAACCACTGGACCGCCAGGGAAGTCCCTGCTCCTACTATTACTATCACCCTCCATCATCCCCTCTTTGGGAGAAGGCCTCTGCCACAGAAGTCCATCCTTCTGAGCAGCTTAGTCTTGGATGCTGTTCCAGCACTGTCCCCTCCCCATTCAGGGACAGTTGCACAGTGTGGCTACCGCTCAACTCACACAGCATTTATAGAGCCCCTACTGCACACTGGGTACATGCTGGGGCATGTTGTGGACTTGGGCATGTTCATATTCGTGAAAAGCTTGTGATAAGCTGGAGAGAAGACACCTCACATTCCCCAGTTGGTCCCAGAGGCACCGGTGCTGCCTTGGAGGTGACAGGACTTGTCAAGAGATGTTCTCAGGGCTGTAAGGCCCTTCCAGGGCAGCAGCTCCCAGTCCATGAGCCAACAGAGATGAGTCAGCAGGAGTCCCAAGGCCTGATCCTCAGCCACCTTCTGTCTGGGCCCCACAGAGGAGCCAGAGTGGGAGTACAGGCTTAGCCACCTCCAGATATAAGGCGCTGGGAGAGGGTCCTGAGCCCCAGGCCCAGGCCTCGGGGATTGCCTGGCTCACAGTGCAGGTCCGTCCACACCCCATGCATGGGGCAGGACCAGGGCCTGTTGACTCGCCATGCGGCCTCAGCCCACTCCCCAATCCTTTCCCGCTTCGTCCTCTTACATACTTGCTCACGACCGCTCTTCGAGTCCCACAGGCTCCGATTCCAACTTTCTATCCCCACGTGCACCTCCTTCTCCGCCCAGAGAGATAAGATTTGAGCTGGGCACCAAAGACCCACGAGGCACGGCTGAAGAGCCCTGAGCTGGGGTCCGGGATCCCCAGCAGCTTCGGGATGTTGGGGGAGGACACTGGACTAACTCAGTGACTTCCTGTTTTCTGCTCAACTTCTCCCCAGCAATAAATTGCCAAGGCCTTTTCATCAGGCCCAGCTCTTGGAAACCATAAAAAATCTGATTGAGCACCCTCAGAAGCACATTCAAGGGGAAATTCTCACACACATAAGTACGGATTTATTCCCTGATGACAATGGCAGTATTAGCTTTATTGATCAAGCACCAGTGTCGTCAACAACAAACATTTATGGGGCTATGGCTCCCAGCAGCTGCCTGTCCTTCGGCCCAAACCGTGAACCCAGGGGACCCCAAACGGAATCAGCAAAAGCAATCAAAGATTCACAACCTCAGGATAATTACAACGCACCAAAGGTCAGTTTGCTTTAAATACACTTTAAATACCTCAAATTGAAAGACATTGGGCTTTTATAATGCCAGAGTCTAGAACTTTATTAGATGAATAAAAGACTAGTGAGTAAATTAATGAATGAGTAAATAGTCACCTTCCATGGGCTATGAGTCTGATTATTTAATTATGGATGACTGAAGCCTCTTGCTTTTCCATCTTCTCACACAATATTTAATGGCCTTACTTGGGTCATTTCATTGCTAATTTGCACCTCATTCAGGAGCAGAAGGAGGGAGCAGAGGGGATGAACAGAGGAAAGACACGGATCATTCAGTCTTGCTCCATGCAGCAGCTCTGGGAAAGGTTTGGTGGGTACAAAAGATTGAAACTGATGGCTACAGCCAGGCTTCTTGGAAATTATCTGTGGATTTTTATTTATGCAAGACTCCTGCCATGAACTGCCATTTTGCTTCCACTTAGCCTGGGAAATATCCCAAGAGAGGCACTGCAATAGGCGGGGATTGAAAGAGGGACAGAAGGGACTGGGGAAGGAGGAAGCCACTATCTCAAAGCAAACCCAGCAAGTCCTCCCAGAGACAGCCTGCAAAGCAGACGGCCCTCCTGCCCTGCTCACCATCTCAACACGCTCTTACCTACAGAGTTACAAGGCACTTCAGAAGAGCCTGACTCTCTCCCATGATCTCTACTCCTTCACCTGCAGGATTCGGATCTGAATTCTTCCAGGTAAAAGCTAGTAGACATGTTGTAGAGACTTCGCTGACTTCCTGCCAATTCAAAGGGGCACAAGCAAGGGTGAGGGATAAATTAGGAGTCTGGGATTAACAGATATACATCACTATATATAAAACAGGTGAAGAAGGATTTTCTGTATAGCACAAGGAACTATATCCAGTATCTTGTAATAGCCTATAATGAAAAATAATCTGAAGCTGTATACCTTGACAGTAATACAACATTTTGGATCAACTATAGCTAATTTTTTTTAAGGGGGGATGGCCTATGAGCAGAGTGAGTGTGCAACAGGCAAAGTAAGGGGGCGGTGATCCTTACAACCCATGTTCCCTGCCTCCAAGTAGCCTTGTTACCCAGAAAGGTATAACATGTCCAGGTCACCACACAGACCCTGGGGTCCTCCAGGAGACCAGATCCTTGACAGACTCTAAGCAAAGGTGTTCCAGAGACAGACACCAACAATGGGGCTGGCTAGGGAGGATGAGGAGGAGAGGCGAGGCTGTGAGTGAGGCCAGCCAAGGCCAGGGAGCACTGGTTCTGGCCACGGTGGGAGGAGTGAGGATCTGCGCTCAGAGGAAGGGCACCGGATTTGAACCTGCAGATCTGGGTCCAAGTCACAGTTCTGTCACCTACTAGTGTGACATATACAAGGGCCCCACCACCAACTGGCCTTCCTAAACTCAAAATCCTCCAGCAAGATGGAGGATTACAGAAAACAGGAGGAAGAGGGGATTGCCACGCACCAGGTGCAGAAGGCTCTGGTCCAGGGGGCACGGTGCCACCCAGCAGACCATCATGACCACACCCTTGGACACTGCACATTTCAAACCTGAGAAAACTCCTGGAGAATGTGCTCCATCAAAACAATGGAGCAGACCAAAAAAGAAGAAGATGCAGGATCCCAGAAACAGAGAATGCAAATCAAAGATGGGCAAAGGGAATTCTCAGGACCAGAGCAGAGGGAGGTCCCGGGATAACACGGCTGCAGGCTTTGGAACAAGCTGTCTAGACAGAACAGAGGTGTCCAGGAGCAAAGTTTCTGAGACACCTGCTGAAACTGATGCATTGCCTGATGAGAGTAATCTTGAAGAAAATTATTCTGAGAGGCTATTAGTAGATACAAAGAAAATTAGAGCCACAAAGTTAAGCAAAACAAGGCAGTTACTAACTTCAGGGGAAAAAACCAACCGTAATAGCATAACCATAATAAGGCAGTCAGTTGTAAATATTATTCAAATAGGTGTACAGTGGAAGTGAGAAATAGACTTAAGGGACTAATCTCATAGACAGAGGGCCTGATGAACTATGGATGGAGGTTCCTGACATTGTACAGGAGACAGGGATCAAGACCATCCCCATGGAAAAGAAATACAAAAAAGCAAGATGGCTGTCTGGGGAGGCCTTATAAATAGCTGTGAAAAGAAGAGAGGCGAAAAGCAAAGGAGAAAAGCAAAGATATAAGCATCTGAATGCAGAGTTCCAAAGAAGAGCAAGAAGAGATAAGAAAGCCTTACTCAGCGATCAATGCAAAGAAATAGAGGAAAACAACAGAATGGAAAGACTAGAGATCTCTTCAAGAAAATTAGAGATNGCAGATGGTGACTACAGTCATGAAATTGTAAGACGCTTGTTCCTTGGAAGAAATGCTGTGACCAATCTAGACAGCATATTCCAAAGCAAAGACATTACTTTGCCAACAAAGATCCATCTAGTCAAGGCTATGGTTTTTCCAGTAGTCATGTATGGATTTGAGAGTTGGACTATAAAGAAAGCTGAGCGCTGAAGAATTGATGCTTTTGAACTGTGGTGTTGGAGACTTTTGAGAGTCCTTTGGACTGCAAGGATATCAGACCAGTCAATCCTAAAGGAAATCAGTCCTGAATATTTATCGGAAGGATTGATGTTGAAGCTAAAGCTCCAATACTTTGGCCACCTGATGCGAAGAACTGACTCATTGGAAAAGACCCTGATGCTGGAAAAGATTGAAGGCTAGAGGAGAAGGGGATGACAGAGGACGGGATGGTTGGGTGGCATCACCAACTAGATGGATGTAAGTTTAAGTAAACTCCAGGAGTTGGTGATGGACAGGGAAGCCCGGTGTGCTGCAGTCCATGGAGTCACTAAACTGACTAACTGAATTGTAGTTTTACATACAAACTATTATTATGCAAGGAGAAAACTGTTTTGTAACTCGTCTGTTATCCTGAACTCTAACTACACTCTCTAAAGAAAGCATTTAGTTGTTGTCATGTATATACATTTATTTTGTTGAAAACCAAAAATAACCCAGACAAAGAGATTAACCTTCTTTGGAATTGGTATGAGGTATCTTCCACTCAGGAAACAAGTCAGAATACACAACAGTAAGTACATTTGATTCGGAATTTTAGACAATTACTCATAAGCAGATTTTCTCAATGGTAGGGCCTCATATTCTTTTCCCTAAAGAAGTACTCTGTATTTTATAAGCTTCATTTCCCACAGAGTCTGGATTTTTCCTTTTTAAAAATGGTCTAGATAAATTTTACTTAGGAAACCAGAAGTGGGGCTGTCCTAAATGAAATGACTGTATGGGAAAAGATCCCACAGATACACATTCCCTTCCTTTGTTGGAAATATAGAAAACTGAAAAAGATGTTTTTAAAAATAAAACACAATCAGCACATTATATCTGAACCTGCACTCCCCCTCCTGGACTAAGCTTTAAAAACTAGGAAACGTCTATGTTTACCCAGTTCTTAGGACAAATCTGGGCTTTCCTTGTGGCTCAGATGGTAAAGAATCTGCCTGCTATGCAGGAGATCCAGGTTTGACTCCTGGGTCGGGAAGATCCCTTAGAGGAGGACATGGCAATTCACTCCAGTACTTTTGCCTGGAGAATTCCAGGGACAGAGGAGTTTGGAAGGCTACAGTCCCTGGGTCACGAAGAGTCAGACACGACTGAGGGACTAACACTTTCACTTACTTTTTCACTAGCACAAATCCTGGCATATAGTAGCTGCACAGTAAATATTTAAGAAACTGAAAAATCAGCATTTCTCTGGCTTGCCATTACCCTATG
This sequence comes from Neotragus pygmaeus, assembly GCA_006410875.1. NCBI lineage: Eukaryota > Metazoa > Chordata > Mammalia > Artiodactyla > Bovidae > Neotragus > Neotragus pygmaeus. The sequence continues at coordinate 734,374 of SJYV01023145.1, forward strand.
TATAAAAAATCTCTGAAATAGACTGACTAGAAAATCCTCATATCCTCCGAGGACAGGAACTAGAGATTACAGTGGTAGGAGGCCCTATGATTCTCAGTAAGTGATAAGCAACCCAAGGGGACAGAGGAGCAAGGCTGGAATACTCTAAGATGCTCTCTTTTCAAATAATTTTTATTCATCGTCAACTGCTTATTAAAGCATCTCAGGGCTTGACATCTTCTGTGCCTTCTGTGTTTTTCCTACAGTAGAGCAGAAATTATTCACTATTGAACTGGGCACATGTCAAAAGCAAAAAAGGAACACGATGAAAAGTTGCATTTCAATTGTAGCCCCTATATAGCTAATAGTTTATCGTAATTCTCAAAGGTTTGGTCCCAAGATGCTCATGCAAGTTCACCCTTTGCTGACCTCTTAAAATCTTCCTGTCAGCATTTTGAATGCTACTGATTCTGTGAGTAATATTTGCAGCAGAGGTCAGGCAGGCCAGTGAGTTCAGCATGCCCTCTCACTCATGAATTCCTCTTCTTCTTTGGCTTCTCACCACGAGTTCACATGTCGTGGCCTCTACATCCCAAACTGCAGTAAGCAAATTTCAATCCTGAGTAAAAGGGGAGAAAGTAAATCCTGACTACTGCTAGCTTATTTATACCAGTGGTCTAGAGCAAGCTGAAATCAACAGACTGTAAATAAAAGAAAGTTCTCTTTTATGGCAGTACCATACACACTCACATGTTCAGATTCTTAGTTAAAAGCAGTTTTTGTCACTAGCACTGCATTGTTATCAGAGCATTGATATGTTTGTTGCTGTTAAAAGTGTCACCAGCTCTAGCATTTCCCATTTTGGCTTGTTTTTCCTATTACTTATTCCATCTACGAGCTTGATGAAATTGGGGTGGACAACAAGCTGGTTAAAGCTTTCTGATAAGGCCAACAGGATTTGCCCCATGATGGTCTGCTTAAGTACTACAGGTCCTTGCTGTTAAATCTTCCTGTTGCTAATAGCCCAGAATGCAAACAGAGACCTGTGCTACCTTCCCTGGAGATGCACAGCAGCCCACTTCCAATGAAAAAATAAGCAAAAAAAGAAAAAGTTCCTCTTGCTGCTAATCTTCCAGAGTGAAAGGGCCTGAAAATCAATGCCAGGATAGGTTTTCTTTTTTTCTCTAAGCTTTAATCTAAGGATGATGACAGTGATAATAGTATTTCATTATACAGTTAGAGTAAGAAAGAAAAGTACAACAAACCTAGATATAAAAGATGAATGAATATTTGTGGCAGCCTTGTTGTTGGCTTTGGCTTGGAAAATATTTTGCTCTTTTTCTTGGCAGCTGCAGTTGCTACAGCTGCAGTCAGCACAGAGAGATGTTGATCATTGAGTTGCACTGAAACATGTTAACAAAGGTAAAACTAGTAGATTTTTCATAAGTGAGATTCATTTCTATGGTATCATTAATGTGCTTCAGAATTTTAAAGTAAATGTGTTTCAATTCTTCCAACATGTTGAAATTGGAATTGGAGTGATGTCAAGATGTTCCATCATCAAAGATATGAAGAGAGTAAAACGGCTCTGTTTAGGGCAGTCATCTCAGGAGAAAAAGAACTAATAGAAAATAAATGGCAAGTTTTTTTGTTTGTTTGTTTTTGGCATGCATTTGTATGATAAACTTACAATGCACTGGTTTCAATTCAGAAAGCACAGGAAAAATAAATAAATATATGCTCGCTGCTTTGGTAGCGAAGCACTAAGCATGTATGTTGTCAGAAATTCAATATTCCTTTCTTTCTTCTGTATCCTCTACCAAACGGAAGATTTCACATAAATCAGAGACTTCAGATGTCTATGTGACTTAAGTAACGTTTCCTTTTCCTTTTCTTTAAATTTTTGCCTGAAACTGAGAGAATATGAAAAATAAAAGTCCCAGTATATTGTTTCTTTTGTAGATATTTATTTAATGTCTCTTTTGTGGATAATTTAGAATAAGATATCCGAACCATAAAGAAGATAGTGATGGCATTGCGTGAATTTGAAAAATCAAAGATTTTTAGACCAAATCTTTTACTTGCATGGATAATGGTTCACTTTCAACTGGGAACAATTAATAGGTTTGCATAAATAGAAAGTAGTCTTAACAGTGCAACAGCCACAAATAGCCTTCATGAACTATTTTGTTGAATCCAAACAATTATTATAATTTATACAAAATCTAAATTAGAATGTAATTACTTTCTCTTCAAAGGAATCACAAAAGAATTTTTAAATTAAGAAACTGAACATGTTAAGTTATTGGTCTATGGCCATAACAACCTTTTTGTTTTTGCAGAAATCATGCATTTAAGAATGTCAGTGTTGAAACACTGGGTAGTAGAAAAGGAGTATTAAAATTTGAAAGCAAAAACAAGCATTTGTAACAGAAAAGTAGATACTGACAGAAGCCAACATTTCTCTTATTTTTATAATTACAGTGCTCTATAATATTTACAATGGAGAAGGCAATGGCAACCCACCCCAGTACTCTTGCCTGGAAAATCTCAGGGACGGTGGAGCCTGGTGGGCTGCCGTCTATGGGGTCGCACAGAGTTGGACATGACTGAAGTGACTTAGCTGCAGCAGCAGCAGCATATCTATAAAGTACTTTAATAAACACCCTTTTTTTTAATTTTTATTTTTACTTTATTTTGCTTTACAATACTGCATTGGTTTTGCCATACATTGACATGAATCAGCCACGGGTGTACATGAGTTCCCAATCTTGAACCCCCCTCCCACGTCCCACCCCATCACCCATTGTTTTTTATTCTCACAGAAGTTCTATGAACCAGGCAGACAAGCCATTTTTGTCCCCATTTACCTCTTCCAAAATAGCCTCAAAAGAAACGTGCTCTCCAGAATTATATAATGATTAAGGACCAGATCAGTGTCTGCATATTTTCATATCCTACTTTTATTTTTTGTCCAAGTGCCCTCTGCTTCTATGGATACTTTTTTCATTTCACTGTCTGTAACTTATATTTGTATTCATATAGCAAAGTAGTTGGCAAGCTTCATCTTGGGGGATCAGAAATGAGCATCTAGGAATTACCAATTGTTGAGGCTTTGTCACTGGTTGTGTGATATATCAGAAAAATGCACTAAGGAGTATTTTCATCTTAGATTTATGCTATAGGTTACACGGGCTTCCCTGGTAGCTCAGACTGTAAAGAATCTGTCCACAATGCAGGAGACATGGGTTTAATCTCTGGGTCTGGAAGATCCCCTGGGGAAGGGAATGGCTGCCCACTCCAGTAGCTACCCACTCCACTTGTCTGGAGAATCCCCATGGACAGAGGAGCCTGGCAGGCTACAGTCTGTGGGGTTGCAAAGAGTCAGACATGACTGAACAGCTAATACATAAATCATGGCCTCATCAGCCTCATCAATAATTGAATAGATTCTTGGAATTTTAACAGTATTCAAAGAAATTTGCATAAGTGGGAGTAACTTGAAAAGAAAATAAATGAGAGATTTGGATATCATGGAAGCTTTAGACTGAAGTCAGCTTTTTCTGATGAGATAGAATACTAACATGATACGTTCTCTCTTCCGTGATTACAACCTCAGAAATGTCATAGAAATAAGAGGAAGCCTGGTACATCTAATACCAAAAGGTGTGAAATGCCCTCTGAGTATGAAATACAGTGAGATTAGTGAGTGGAGAAGAAAAAACAGAGGCAGAAAAGTAGGCTTAAAAGATAACAAAATAGGCTGAGGCAGAGGTCTTATTCATATCAATTTATTTTCCTTGTATTCATTTTTTTCTTGTTCATTCAAAATTCAGAGTATCTTCTATGCACAGAGTATTCTTCCAAGTGGTGACAATACAAGAAAAAATCAGCAAACTCCTGCCCAGAGCTCCCATTCTGGTCACAGGGGAATTGAAAAAGACTTCCTTCAAAGTCATTTTGAAGTCTGCTGGGCAGGATATTAGCAATAGAGTGAAACTCAGCTCAGCTAGGAAGATGAGGAAATGATGACAAGGGAAGGAAGACCATGTGCACTTTCTTCTAAATGTACAATTAACGCATATCAGGAGTTAGGTTGGTGATTGAAACTGAGGGAGATCACCCATGCTAAAAACTAAAGTTAGGATGCATGCATATTTAAAAATTCACAATGGAATGGTTATGGGGAAAGAAGGCAAACAAAGAATGACAGAATACCACTATTCTCCTAAAGTGTCTCTCATTCCAAACTGACTATGAAGGGGTTAATATTGAGCCTGCTTTTAGTACCTGCTGACCAGTTTCTTTTTCCACCTGAGCATAATAAAGCCCACCAAAAGCAAAATGAGACCTCAGAGAAACTCAACCACATAGAAAGTCCACATGCAACAAAGACAGCCAGATAAGCAATAATTTAAAATATGTGTATCAACTGCCCTCAAAGGTGTGAGGGGATATTTGAAACATGAAAAAGAAATAAAAGTTAAAATACATATTAAGTGTGAAAAGCATATCTGTTGAAATGAAGGATGAAATATATGATATTGATAAATAGCAAAAGGGATAAGTTTGAGGAGCACATTAGTAAGACAGAAGATGTTTAGATAATAGCAAATATTGAAGAAAATTTCAGGAAATAATAACACACATATACTGCTGATAGGAGTTTGAATTGGTACAGCTATTCTGGAGAGCAATGCAGAAGTCCTTAAGTAAGTAATTAGAGAAATTAAACCTACACTTATAAAATAGCAATCCTACTTCTGATCTACTTGCCAAATGTACTTCCACTTAAATCTGTGAAAGAACATAATGATTTCATTAAAGGTTAATTTTTCATTGCAGGGAGCTGGAGAGAACCAAAGACCCAGCATTATGAGAATTATATATATATATATATATATATATAATTGCTGAAAATGATGGATTCTATGCAGCATAGAGAACAATAAAGCAGAAATACATGTAAGAACGAAGATAGATATTAATAATAAAGTGTTGAATAAAAAATATAAGAAACATTTATATAATATAAATTCCCCAAAACTTCATAAAATTTTAAATAATATTCAAATATACATATATATTCAAGAGCTTACAGCAAACACATTGTATAGAGTAGGATAATTGGAGTGGGAGGGAGCAGCAGATAGAAATAAGAATAGAAATGTTATAATAGGGCAAAAAAAAATTATTTAGATGAATTCTGAAATATTCATGTTACCATGATAAAAATGTACTTTAAAAAATGCATGACTAACACAATTCTTGAAGGAATGAATTCTTGAATTTAATGAATGACTTATCCCAATCTCACATTTTCCTACATTTGGTTCTTATCCATTCAGAGTTTTCCAAGAGGTCTATTATCCAGACCAACCTTTCCACTAGAGTTTTAAATCCAATCCCTTCTTTCATCTCCAGCAACAGATCTTTGGCTGGCAACTTTAAGCTGCTAATCATCTACAATTTATTCTTTACTAACTGTACATACATGTGTGTCTGTCATAAAAGTCTTCACTTGATATGGCTCTCATTTCATGCTCCTACCTTCTTTCACTAAACGTATTTCCTCTGTAAATTCCAACTATAATAATTTATGTATAGCCATGAAATTAAAAGACGCTTACTCCTTGGAAGAAAAGTTATGACCAACCTAGATAGCATATTGAAAAGCAGAGACATTACTTTGCCACCAAATGTCCGTCTAGTCAAGGCTATGGTTTTTCCTGTGGTCATGTATGGATGTGAGAGTTGGACTGTGAAGAGGGCTGAGCGCTGAATAATTGATGCTTTTAAACTGTGGTGTTGGAGAAGACTCTTGAGAGTTCCTTCATCTGCAAGGACATCCANAGGCTATGGTTTTTCCTGTGGTCATGTATGGATGTGAGAGTTGGACTGTGAAGAGGGCTGAGCGCTGAATAATTGATGCTTTTAAACTGTGGTGTTGGAGAAGACTCTTGAGAGTTCCTTCATCTGCAAGGACATCCAGTCTGTCCATCTTAAAGGAGATCAGTCCTAGATGTTCATTGGAAGGACTGATGTTAAAGCTGAAACTCCAATATTTTGGCCACCTGATGCAAAAAACTGACTCATTTGAAAAGACCCTGATGCTGGGAAAAATTGAAGGCAGGAGGAGAATGGGATGACAGAGGATGAGACAGTTGGATGGCATCACCAACTCAATGGATATGGGTTTAGGTGGACTCCGGGAGTTGGTGATAGACAGGGAGGCCTGGAGTTCTGCGGTTCATGGAGTCGCAAAAAGTCAGACATGACTGAGTGACTGAACTGAACTGATCAGTGCAAGGGTACAAGTACTCAAGACTGTAATCCTTGATAGGAAAAATAAAATGTCCTAAGGCTTATGGACATGGGAAGGGCAGGAGAGGGCGAAATATATGGAAAGAGTAACATGGAAACTTACATTGCCATATGTAAAATAGATGAAAGTGAAAAGGCTCAGTTGTATCTGACTCTTTGCCACCCCATGGGCTATACAGTCCGTGGAATTCTCTAGGCTAGAATACTGAAGTGGGTAGTCTTTCCCTTCTCCAAGGGATCTTCCCAATCCAGGGATCGAGCCCAGGTCTCTGGCATTGCAGACGGTTTCTTTACCAGCTGAGCCACAAGGGAAGCCCAAGAATACTTGAGTGAGTAGCCTATCCCTTCTCCAGGGGATCTTCACAACCCAGGAATCAAACCAGGGTCTCCTGCATTGCAGGCAGATTCTTTACCAACTCAGATATGAGGGAAGCCCCATAAAATAGATAGGCAACAGGAATTTGCTGTATAGCTCAGGAAACTCATACAGGAGCTCTGTATCAACCTAGAGAGGTGGGATGGGGAGGGAGTTTGAAAAGGGAGGGGATACATATACACCTAAGCTGAGTCATGTTGAGGTTTGACAGAAAACAGTAAAACTCTATAAAGCAATTATCCTTCAACAAAAAATTAATTAATTAATAAAATCACCCAAACAATAGTGTAAACAACCATTCCATTATGCTGGTAGAAGTTAGATATACTCTGGAATAAAGTTTCACTGATGGAAAAAAAAATTTTAGGCAAGAGATATGAGGGCCGGAATTTATAGTTTCTCTGGGTCCCACACATGAGAGGGAGGCCTGGATATCTAACTTTCCCTCTAAGTTGACACTAATGTCATAAGAAATGTCTTTTTTTCTTCAATATTGTTGAGTGTACATTTTCTTTCATCCTTTAATTTTGAAAAAGGCCTTTTCCCTCTGCTCATGAAAGGGCAGGCTCTGGTTTGGAGGCAGTTAGGATTTCCATAATGTTTGATCCTTATGATATGTCAAGATTTATTTAGAAACAAGTAGATATGGACTTAGTACTATTATAAATAGCTTCCTTTACCTTTACTCCCAAATTAAAAAAAAAATTAATAGGGAAAAACACATTGTACAATATTTATACTTTATTTCCAAATGTAAAATCAAGTAATATAAATCATCAGCCTTATAGTTTATGCAGTGAAAGTATAGTCCCAAGCTTTATACCATTCACCAATAGCTTACTCCAAATATATTTTTGTAGCGTTTACCTCATTTAAAAATCTCTGCCCATTTCTAGAAAATGAGAAGTGACTTAGTCATTACATTTTGTTCTTGGAATCAGTCTTTTTTTTTTTTTTCCTTTACCATTTGTGACTTACTGAGATCCAGCCTATATTTACTATGTCTTAAACATTTTTCTATTATATAGCAGGTTATACTTAGAAGCAGAGTGACTGGATTTGGATTTTAAAAGTCATTACCGATGACTTAGAAAAAAATAAAAAATAAAAAGGGGTTAGATGCTGGTTCTGAGTATTAATGGCCTACTTTTAAAGTAGCACACAAAGAGCTATGTAAGTAACTTTCACCACTGAGTGAAAATTACATACATGAAAATCCTCATATTGAGCTTGGAGAATTTCCCATTCCTGTCAAAATCTTTTCTTAGGGAAGGAATCCAAAAAAGAGAAGATATATGTATACATATAGCTGATCCACTTTGCTGTACAGCAGAAACCAACACGATATTGTAAAGCAACTGTACTCCAATAAAATTTTTAAAAGCAACAAACCCCAAAAATCAATCTCAAATACTACAAATCTACTTTTAATATATTTTAGTTTCTGATAGGCTCGTGACATCAACTATTTTCATTTAACAGAAAATTTACAATTTAACTGAGTAATGAAATATATTTTGTAATGTGTACCTTTCCATGACTTCAGTAGTTCTCTTTAGTCAAGAAATATTTCTCATTTTCAGCTATACTATGTCAATCTTCAACTTCACCGGTGGTTCAGAGGTAAAGAATCTGCCTACAATGCAGGAGATGCAAGAAACATAGGTTTGATCCATGGGTCTAGAAGACCCCCTGCTGCTGCTGCTAAGTCGCTTCGTGTCCAACTCTGTGCGACCCCATAGACGGCAGCCCACCAGGCTCCCCGGTCCCTGGGATTCTCCAGGCGAGAACAGTGGAGTGTGTTGCCTTTTCCTTCTCCAATGCATGAAAGCGAAAAGTGAAAGTGAAGTTGCTCAGTCATGTCTGACTCTTAGCAAATCCATGGACTGCAGCCTACAAGGCTCCTCCATCCATGGGATTTTCCAGGCAAGAGTACTGGAGTGGAGTGCCATCGCCTTCTCTGAGAAGATCCTGTAGGGGAGGAAATAGCGACGCACTCCAGTATTCTTACTTGGAAGATCCTATGGACAGAGGAGCCTGTCAGGCTACAGTCCACGTGGTGGCAAAAAGTCGGATGCTGTTGAGTACATGTAAATTTCAGTAATCTGAATAGGTGAAGTCGCTCAGTCGTGTCAGACTCTCTGCGACCCCGTAGACTGTAGCCTACCAGGCTTCTCTGTCTATGGGATTCTCTAGGCAAGAAAACTAGAGTGGGTTACCATTTCCTTCTCCAGGGGATCTTCCCAACACAGGGATAGCAAGACCTAACTATAAGGTTGTAAGTGAGATAATAAATGCACAGCCTTCCAAAGTTATACTTTAAAAATACTAAGGTATTCATGTACAATGTGTGTGTGCATTGAGTTGCTCAGTTGTACCCAACTAGGATCTTCTGTACATGGAATTCTACAGGCAAGAATAGTGGAGTGGGTAACCATTCCTTTCTCCGGGATATCTTCCTAACCTAGGGAATTAATCCAGGTTTCCTGCATTGCAGGCAGATTCTTTTCTAAGTTACCAAGGAAGCCTAATGGTGTACAGAAATCATCTTTGAAATAATGTTAGAGCTTTATAATCTTATATAGCAATAAAGAAACGGTAAAGCTAAAAATGTTCTAAAAGTGAAATAAAAGTTACATTTTCTCTTGTACACATACATGCTTTTAAGAATGTGTATGAAAAGAACAAATAAAATACAGTAATAAAAGTTTTAAAATGACTTTTCTTATTGGCATATTAATAAAGTAGATTGCCCATTTTTAGCTTTCAGCAACCATTTAGCCTATTATTTTTAATAATATGCATGTTTGGAGAAGGCAATGGCACCCCACTCCAGCACTCTTGCCTGGAAAATCCCATGGACAGAGGAGCCTGGTGGGCCACAGTCCATGGGGTCACTAAGAGTTGGACATGACTGAGGGACTTCACTTTCACTTTTCACTTTCATGCATTGGAGAAGGAAATGGCAACCCACTCCAGTGTTCCTGCCTGGAGAATCCCAGGGATAGGGGAACCTGGTGCTGCTGTCTATGGAGTCACATAGAGTCAGACATGACTGAAGCGACTTAGCAGCAGCAGCAGCAGCAGCAGCAGCAGCAGCAATATGCATGTTTATTACAGTAGAAGTCTTTCACAAGGTTGTGTTTTCAATTTCTACTTTTTAAAAAATTTCTGATTTTCTATTTTATGTCAGTCTAATTCTTGATGAACAGCTAAATATCTCACCAATTTTGGAATTTAATCAGAGCTAAACATTACAAACAGTATTTCAAGATTCTTTGAAAGGGANAATTTCTACTTTTTAAAAAATTTCTGATTTTCTATTTTATGTCAGTCTAATTCTTGATGAACAGCTAAATATCTCACCAATTTTGGAATTTAATCAGAGCTAAACATTACAAACAGTATTTCAAGATTCTTTGAAAGGGATATGCAAATCATGAAAATATTTTATTTAAAAATGACTTCTATGGAATTAAAATATAGACAAAAGGATCCAAAGCAAATTTGATTAGAATAATTCTGGATAAATCTACAGATATCTTGAAGGCCATTTTCTAAATATTTCCACATTTTCTGTGTAGCAGATAATGTAGCAACATTATCTAATAAATATTAGCTTACAGACTTTAGCTAAAATGATTATTGATAAAGAACCATAGGACAGTAACCATCTCCCTGTGAGCAGAAAAATAGAATTTGATTTGAAATTCCATATAAATATAGAAATTTTAAAAATAATTTTCTACCTATAGTTAGTAGAAATCTTTTTACTTATGATCTTAAAGTAGATTCAGTCAGCAAAATAGCAATCTATACTAGAAGAAGAGGGAAAAAATTATGGCAGAATTGCTGTTAAAATGTATCTACATGAAACTTTCTGAGGAAGCCTCTGAAGTTTGATATTCTTCTTTTTATTTTTCCCATATCTTATTTATTTTCATCTCCATTTCCCCTGTGGTTAAGGATTATCAATGATAGTCTTAATGTCTGAATGGTTTAGGATAAAGAGAATATTCCCTTATATTTTGGAAATAGGTAATTTTGTAAATCAAGAACTCTTTTAGATTTCTTCGCATCATGAATGTAGAAATGTTCAACTAGAAATGATATTTTGGCCTTCTAAAGTATCTGACATAAATTCTGCACTATTCCCCATGCTCTTTTTTCACTGGACTTATTAAACTGCAAAGCTCATCTCTTTCATGGATGCTTTCACTTATTTATATAAATAAATTTTTTATCATTCTGTACTCCATATGAAACTATTAGTCTATTGATCTATTAAGTTTTTTGTTACCTGTCAATTTTAAACTAAAGATTTATAAAAAGTTGCAATGTAGTACAGAGAACTCGCTCCTACCCCTTTATCCAGTTTCCTAGTGGTTACATTTTTAGTAACTATAGTACAATATCACAACCAGGAAATTGACATTTAGAAAATGTATGTGTATGGCTCTATGTCATTTTATCACACATGTGGATTCCTATGAGTTTTACCTCAATGGCTCAGAGGTAAAGAATGGGTTCCATCCCTGAGTCAGGAAAATCCCCTGTTGGAGGAAATGGCAACATGCTCTAGTATTCTTGCCTGAGAGAGTCCATGGACGCATGAGCCAGGAAGGCTACAGTCTGTAGAGTAGCAAAGAGTCAGACATGACTGAGCATGCACACACACACGTAAATTCCTATTACTACCCACTGCTGGCAAAACACGAAACACATCTGTGTGTGTGTGTCCATGTGTCCACGCACGTGCACTTTCATTCACTTGTGTCCAACTCTTTGTGACACCAGGGACTCTAGCTCACCAGGCTTCTCTGAACACAAAATTTTTCAGGTAGGAATATTGGAGCCACTTGTCATTTCCTACTCTAGGGAATCTTCCCAACCCAGGAATTGAACCTGCTTCTCTTGAAGTATTGCCCACGAATTCTTTACCACTATGTCACACCTACTTTGGGAGAGACTTTATTTTGGGGGGCTCCAAAGTCTCTGCAAATGCTGACTGCAGCCATGAAATTAAAAGATGCTTGCTCTTTGGGAAAAAAAGCTATGACTAACCTAGACAGCACATTAAAAAGCAGAGACATTAATTTGCCAAGGGAATGATGCTAAAGCTGAAACTCCAGTACTCTGGCCACCTCATGCGAAGAGTTGACTCACTGGAAAAGACTCTGATGCTGGGAGGGATTGGGGGCAGGAGGAGAAGGGGACGACAGAGGATGAGATGGCTGGATGGCATCACCGACTCGATGGACATGAGTCTGAGTGAACTCCAGGAGTTGGTGACGGACAGGGAGGCCTGGCGTGCTGCAATTCATGGGGTCGCAAAGAGTCGGACACGACTGAGTGACTGAACTGAACTGAACTGAACAATGTATCAATAAATCCCCAATACTGATTTAACTAAAATTCGAATACACTATATATCGGACACGACTGAGTGACTGAACTGAACTGAACTGAACAATGTATCAATAAATCCCCAATACTGATTTAACTAAAATTCGAATACACTATATAAGGGTTAAGAATCAGAGGGCAAGGCAGTGTGAGAGAGCTAAATCCTCATTACCACAAATAGTTAATCGATAATACAATCAATGCATTAAACTTTAACAATACACATATATTATTTAGAACCATGAAGATACATTAACGTCAGAGGAAACAAGTGAAAAGTTGAGAGCCATTACTTCTCAGAAGGAAAGCTATGGGACAAGGGAAATTAAAGGCAAAGAAGCAATATCTATTATCATAAGCCTTTTAATATTATTTGACTTATGAACTATGAACAGTGATTACAATCAGTTATTTTTCATTTTTTTATTACGGTAAAATACACAAAACATCAACTTTACCATCTTAAGTGTTTATAAGCACACAGTCCAGTAGTGTTAAGTATACTCACACTGTCGTGTACAATTAGTTTTTAAAATCCTCAAACCCTGACCCTCCAGTGCTGGCCGTGCAGGGATGCTCTCCAGTGAGGCAAGGCAGCAGGCACCTTCTATCCTGACCCTTGTCACCCAAGCTTCATCTTGTCCTGAGGGGAAGGACCGTCTCACTCATGATGCTGACACCGACAAGGTGATCAAATAATGCTTTGCTGTAGACACAGGTCCTCTGCCTTCCTCTCAAGAAACACAACTAATGAGACTGGAATGATTAAATAAGACTTTTCTAACAGCCTGGAAATACAAAGGGCAAAGGAGCAAGGAACCTGGGTTTTATGGGTATGGTCGACTCTCTCCGGGGTTCCCAGTTCACCCTTCCTACCTAGACCCTGCCTGCCCATGGGGAAACAGTACCTTTCCCTATGCCCAGACTCCTCCTCCGAGGGTATACGCACAAGAGTAGGGCCTAGAGCTTCTCCCCTGGTACCCTGGGGTCCTCCCAGCCACTCCTGTCTCCTGGCTAATGATCCTCCTCTTCTCTCAGTGACTGACACTCCGTAGCACGACCCTTTGGAGCAGCTCACAGCCCTTCCCCCAAATCAGAACACACCACGAAACCCCTGACATTTACAAGGGGGCACCCTACTTGAAGAATAGGAGAACAAGAGACAGGGAGTCTCTTAATCTTGGACAAAGCAGTAAACATCCCAAAGCCTCAGTTTCCTCATCTGTAAAATAGGGACTGCAGTGTCTGTTCCAATCCCAGGGTGCTTATCAGGATTAAGACAGAGATGAATAGAAGGCAGCGTTGCAAAAACCCAGAAATGTGAATGATTACTATAAATACTAATTTTTTAAATGTCTTTTCTATTTTTATTGGTGTATAATTGCTTCACAATGTTGTGTTACTTTCTGCTGTACAGTGAAGTGAATCAGCTCCTGTGCTTAGTCGCTCAGTCATGTCTGACTCTTTGCGACCCCACGGACTGTAGCCCATCACTCCTCTGTTCATGGGGATTCTCCAGGCAAGAATACTGAAGTGGGTTACCCTGTGTTCTCCAGGGGAATCAGCTATATGTATCATATATCCTTTTGCTCCTGAGCTTCCTTCACACTCCCCCCATACGATTTTTTAAAAATTAGCAGACGATACAGAGATCTTTAAAGATAGTGGCAGGAGATGAGTGCATGAAGCTGCAACTTCGGATAGCCCTTTCCCATGGTAACCATGAGGAGTTGCCTGGGAGGCCTCTCCTCCTCCCTGCAGTGGTGTGGGCTGTCCTGCCTGGAGCTGCTGACGCCCTGGGCACAGATCTCCATGCCTCAGGCAAATGGTTCCAAACACCTGTGCCATTTCCCCTCCGTAAAATAAAACCGCTCACGAATGCGCTTCTGTTCCTCTCATACAAATGGCAACAGCCGTTGTTCTTATTGGATTGTAGATGAATCACTCAGAAAATATTTTTGGGCACATTATAGAGGCAATAACATAAAAGTACCTGGAAAATGGTTCTGTTTTGTTTTCCACTTTGCAAACCCAAACTGGAGCCTGGGGTTGTATTACATATTTTTGTCTCCTGTTTTTGAACAGAAGTGCTCTGCTCATTTCCACTCCACGCTGAGGAGGCGGACACGTCAATCACCCCTGAGTGGGGTGTGAACCCTTCCGAGGGTCCAGTTTGTCTTCGGTGGGAAGAACTTAAGTGAAAGGAGAGGTGAGACTGCAACGCCAGCCTTCACATGTAGGAAGAGTGATGGGGAAGATGGAGGTGTACATCTGTCTCTTCTGAGGACAGAAGAGAAGGGAGAGGAGAAGCAGACAGAAGAGAAGGGAGAAGCAGCAGCGAGAAGTCAGGCTGAACCCCAGGAGGACCAGTCTCACGGCCCAAAAGTGAGCAACATTTGATCACATCTCCTAGAGAGTTTATGGGGCTAGACAGCCATGTGTATGGCGTGTTTTGGGTTCATATCTGCCTTGTGGGAGATGGAGGGATAGATGACCCATGCAAAGCCCAACAGTGTGCCATACTAGGAAACTCCTCCTGTGACATCAGGTGACTATCTGGTACCAGGCACGAGGGTCTTGGAAGAGAATGCGGGCTTCTCTCTCTGTCCTGGAGACCCTCACTTCATCAGTCTCTTCCTCTGCTAAAGAAGGGCTGGCCAGCCACTCCACAGCCTCTCATGCAGGCCTGGCAGGCAAGGCTTTCAATCATGTGTCCACGAGTCCGTTCCACACCCATAGCTCTGCAGACTTCCACAGAAATGCCCTCTCGAGCTCCTCTCCCATCCTGCTGAGAGCTTTGTGAGTCTTAATTCCAGCATCAACACATCACAAACACTGAAGTGGGAAAGAAGAAGGACAAAGTCCTGATACATGCTCCCAGGAACTCCCTTCTAGTTGACACCAACCCAGTAACCGCTCAACTCTACCATCTCCCATTCAGAAAATTGAACCTAAAAATGCAGAAGTGTGGAGATGATGAAAAGATCAGTTTCTAGGGGTGGTGATGAGGGGAGAGATGAGTAGGCAGAGCACAGAGGATGTTCAGGGCAGTTAAAGTACTCCGCTTGATACTGTAGTGATGGATATATGTCATTATACATTTGTCCAAACCCATTAATGTACAGCACCAAGAGGGAACCCTTAGGGAAACCATGCATCGGTGGGTAATTACAGTGTCAGCGTAGGCGCATCCTTGGTAACAGGAGCACCATTCCAGTGATGCTGATGGTAGTGATGCTGATAATGGGGGACACTATACATGTGTGGGAACAGGGGCTTTGTGGACCATTCCAGTGATGCTGATAACGGGAGACACTATACATGTGTGGGAACAGGGGCTTTGTGGGAAATCTCTGTACCTCCCCTTCTAGTTTATTGTAAAAAATAAATCTTAAAAATCTTAAAAAAAAAAACCCTGATGATCCAGAGAGATGATATGGGGTGGGAGGTGGGAGGGGGATTCAGGATTGGGAGCTTGTATACACCCATGGCGGATTCTTGTCAATGTATGGCAAAACCAATACAATATTGTAAAGTAAAATAAAGTTAAAAAAAAAAAGTATATGATGTTAAAAAAAAAAACCCTGAACTTAAAGTCAAAAAATAATTTGCATGTTGTTGGAATAGTTTGTGATATACACTCCAAGGGCAGGCACGCGCGCTCAGTCATGTCCAACTCTTTGCAACGCCCTGGACAAAGGCCTGCCATGGTCCTCTGTCCATGGGATTTCTCAGGCAAGAATACTGGAATGGATTGCCATTTCCTACTTTAAGAGATCTTTCCAACTCAGGGATCAAACCCATGTCTCCTGCATTGGCAGGTGGATTCTTTATCACGGAGTCACCTGGGAAACCTACATCCATTCCATGTACCTTCTATTCCAACTCTAGAAGGTCTAAAACCACATCATATGTTGGCCTGACCAGTCCACAAATTAGTTTGTGATTATCCCAAGTAGACTCTGTTTTAAGACAGCATGGATTTATCTGACATCCGAACGTTAGTTGGAAGGGATGTGAGGTCTGGTCTCCTCTCTCAGTCACTTCTTGGCTGGATCACCCTGCTTAACATTTCTGGGCCCCAGTGACTTCCTCTGAAAAACAGAGGAGACAATATCTCACCTTCATCAGAAAATCTCTCAAAACCCCATAGAGCTCAAGGGCTACAATTCCTCACAAAACGGCCTCTGCAAATGAACAATATTTTTCCCTTCTCATTTGTCAACTAAAATCTAAGGCCTAGGGTAAAAGGCAAAGCATGGGCTTTGGAGGTGGAGAGATCAAAGTACAGATCCAGGCTATCATTCAGGAGATCCAGGACTTAACCTCTCCAAGCCTGGCTCAGATCTCTATCATCAAAACAATGACAGCTACCTGCATCACAGCCGATGCAGAGTAAACATGAGATTACCCTCTTCCTACTTGGGCACCAAAGAGCTCTCCAAGCCCAGATCCGCCATGTGGCTCAGTTCTTTCTCTTAGATTTCCTGTCTCACCCCTTCCTCCCTTTAGGAAAACATGGCTTTGTCCATTCCCTGCCAACTATTATCTAATGTGCTATTAGATAAGTTTTCTCTTGTGCCCAGATATTACCTCTGAATTATAAGTGAAAAGACAGGGACATAGGGAAAAAGGGGTGGGGGGAGTCATTCAGGAGACAAAGCCTTAGGCCAGACCCTATATTTCTGCTCCTTAACCAGCGACTGCTGCCCTGGGCTGGAGACCCTCTTCCCCTGCCTGTCCCTGGGCATTCGGCTGTTCTCTGTCGTTCCTCTTACAATATTGGATCTGTTCAATGCTTTATATTCGGTTTGCCAACGCAGGGATGATTCAGAGCAAGATTGGGTTATTACAAATTCAGGAGGCACTACACACACGGCTGTCATGTTCCAGTTACCCTTTCTCTCGGTTTAATAAAATTTGCCACACTAATACAAAGCCATCTTTTATCGTTTTTCCCTGCAGTTGTAACAACTTGTCCAGCTCCCTCCTGCTAATTAAAGGAGGAGGGGATGCAGCAGCTTATTGGAAAGTGAGTTTCCAGGGAGGCTGTCAATATCTTTGCAGCCACTTAGCTCTGGTTCTTATGGACCTTTAATGGCCTGCGCCTCCATGATCGGAGCCCTAATGAGGTCAGCAGCTGCTGGCCGACGCGCCAGGCAAAGCCCTGCTCGGTGGCTGCCCGGGTGCCCGCAGGCAGGAGAGGAGCCCAGCACTCCTCCGGGGCTGGATGACGTGGGTTCCGCAGTCCGTCCTCCCACGCCGCCCCAGCGCCACTGCCTCTGATGTGTGTGTGACAGTCTGCCTGGCAAAGAGAACGCACCAGAGTAACCGCGACTGGGAAGGGGGTCGGTTTGACAGGCACCATCCCCCACACCCTGCCCCCGCTCCCGGCTTTTCGCCCCATCCCCGCCCCCGGGGTGGAGCAGACAACCGGAAAAGGGGAGGAGGTGGAAGAAAAGGAAATGGGAAGGGAAAGAGGAGCTGTAAACAAAGAGCTGCCCTTGTGTGAAGTCCTGAGATGGGTCCAAAGCCGCCCGCTTCCGGAAGGCCCACGCTTTGTTGCTCATCCCACTCCCGAGCCTTCGGGGAGCGAGACAGGGAGAGGGCGCCGGGCTTCACTGCGAACATCCACCTCCGCGCCGGTCCCCATCTGTCCAGCTAATTACCTGCTACGGCAGCCAGGACGCTGCCCTTTACAAATGCGGCGCGGGCGAGCGGGCGCATTATCATTCCGGGCGCAGGCGGTCTCCCCCGGCCGGCCGGGCGGGCGCAGGCTGACCATGGCTGCAGGAAGCCTCGGGACCCGGGCTAGGGCAACCTCCGGGCTGGGCGGGGACTGGCCCGGTCCCTATGCAGCACAGGGGTCCTTCCCCCAGGAGACACCTGTCTCCTCTGGATCCTAAGGCCCTTTCCATCCGTGCGCAACGATCCCCCTTCTAGCGCCAAGTCGGGGAATCAAAGCAGGCCAGGCCAAGGTCAACGCTGGGGCGGGGGCGCTTGGGGCCAGGCGGCCCCGCCCGCCCCTCGGCTCAGCTCGCCCGGCGGATCAGCATGCGGCTGCCGTCGCCCCTGCTGTCCCCCGGCGCGGCGGCCCGGATTCCCCGGCCCTCTCCCCGCGCGCGCACACTAATAAGTTTACAAATGGAAGCCGGTGGCGCCGGTTGCAATAAAAGGCAGAAGCTCCGCTCGGGCGCTTCAATGAGAGCATTTTCCCCCGCAACAAGGGGCTGGATTCAGCTGCCTGCTGCCGTCTGAGCGCGGCCAGTTGCCAGAGTAACGAACGCCTAGCGCACACGTTGGGAGAGGGAGCGGGCGGGGGCTCCAGGGCTCGCCGCCGCCTTCCAGGACCAGCAGCCCTTCCTGGGGAGCACTGCCTCCGCGTCCCCATCTTTCCAATCCGTAGGCGCTCTCAGGATCCTGCCCCCTCCCCACACCCCCAGCCTTTTAAAGTTTCCCTGAGAGCTTGCATTACATTTAGGAGACACAGCTGGAGCATCTAGTCCGAGATGGATAATATCCCAGGCCCAGGGAGTCAGTCTGGAGTCAAACTGGACTGTAGCTATGCTCATGGTGGGCCCGGCGACAGAACAGGACCCCAGGTGCGGTAGGAGCCAGACTGGCTCAAACAGCCAGAGAGAAAGCAGATGGGGATTCAACTCTGTGTGAACAACAGGTAGGCTTTTCTGAAGGGTGGAGAGGAATCCGGCACTGGAGAACGCAGACGCCCATGATGGCGCACTTGGATCAAAGGACAGAGTTCCAGACGTGCTGGGGTCTTCTGACCTGAGGGAGGAGGCCGGTTGGATGGCGACCAACTCTGCCCATCCCCCTCATAACTACAAGAGGGCTGCTGCTGCTCCGCCCCCCAGTCCTTGGCCTGTGCATGGCCAAGACTGGACCTAGCTTTCCGTTCTCAATTTTCAGTTCACATTTTACTCCAGAAAGTCAAGGTTGCCATCCATCCTACTTCCCTTTTAGGGTCCTAAAAATATAAGGCTTGTCTTATTTCCTTTTATAAGCTTCTCCTTGGGCACAGAGTCCTTTCCTGGTGGCTCAGAATCTGCCTGCAATGCAGGAGATCCAGGTTTAATCCCTGAGTTAGGAAGATGCCCTGGAGAAGGGAGTAGCAACCCACTCCAGTATTCTTGCCTGGGAAATCCCATGGACAGAGGAGCCTAGCAGGCTACAGTCCACAGGGTCACAAAAGAGTCAGACACAACTTAGCAACTAAATGACCTTGGGCACAGAGTTCACCCAGGACCTAGAAGTCGTTCCCTAGAGCCCAGAGAAGCTGGCACCTGGAAACACGACTTCCCCTCCACCCCATGATCTCACGGCTGCCGTCCCAAAGCTAGGCTAAGGGTTTCAGGGCAGCTGCCTTCCAAACAGCCATGTGCTAGTATTCTAGGAGAAGGTAGGGCCAAAAGCAAGCTTACTGGCCAAGCAATCCTTAGGCCACACGGGAAAAGAAGACAATAATAGACACCATCCATATGTCCAATACACACAGAGTTGACTTCCTTTGTAACTGAGAAAGAAGAGATTGTGCCTGTGGGGAGGATGGGGTGGGGAGGCACACTTCCCTAGCTCAGTTCCTGGGAGCAGGGCCAGCTGGGTCCCTGCCTGCATGACTGACATCTCAATAGTCACAAGGATCCCCTAGCCCAGTGATCATAATACATCTACTTCGTCCACATGAACAGGCCTGGGTCCACAGTGAGGATCCCCACTGCCACCAAGCAGGCAGGCCACACAAATGTGGGGACTTGGCTACCCATTCTGTTCCCCCAGACCTGGCTCCTCCCTTCTCCACAAATGACTAACCAGCACAGAGTCCTATAAATTCTCCTTTCTAGGTCCTTCAGATTTGTGTACTTCCAGACCTTAGTTTAAGACACACACATTTCACACTAATGTCCACAGTGGCCTCATGGGTTTTCTGCCTCCTGTCCAGCTGCTGAGTGGATCTCAACCTGTCCCCTTTTGTAGAAATCCCCGCAGCGGCCTCCTGCTATCTTTAGTCTGACATACAAGGCTCTTCACAAGCTGATCCCTGCCAACTCCCTGGCTTCTCCCCTTGTACCCTGGCTCCCACTGCTTGCTATGACCTAAACCCAAGTCCTCACTTCTGTGCATGTGTTGAAACTCTTCCCCAATCTCATGATAGCCTACCTCCCATTTTTCCCCAACTGGCTCTTCTACATCCTGCTAGATTCAGCTTTTGCATCACCTCCTCCAGGAAGCCCTCCCTGGTTCTTTGTCATCCATCCAAGGCTGAGCTCCCCACTCAAATGTATTCACCTGCTCTCCAACTAGACCCCAAGCTCCTCAGGGGCAAGGCTTGGCTCCCTCAACTTTTCAGCAAGGCCTTATTAGCAAGTGATTCAAAGTGACTGAAAGTCAGATGAGGGTTTGATTCTCAGCTCTTCCACCTGTGAAGGTTGCTTAACTTCTCTGAATCACAGTTCTCTTACTTAAATGAATAATAGTAACATCTTAAAGTCCTTAGTGTTAAATGAATTATTGTGTTTACAGAATTTAGCACAATGTTTGACACAAAGAAGATGGACTCGTCTCTTTATTACTTGTTTCTCCTCAGCAACCAGTGCTTCTGGAACATTCTAGCCACCTGCTCACAATGGCTGAATGAAACAAATGCCTGAAAGGAAGGACATGACATGGTTCGGAGTCTCCTCACCACCTGGCCAAACTTCCTTAGGTAGGCTTTGGTTTCTTTGTAGCCCTTTTCACGTGGGTCACAAAGAACTGGTGCCCAGCTAGCATGCCCTCATCAGATTTAACGGGTTGGCCCCAAAATTTGTTCACGTCTTCCCGTACGATGTGATGGAAAAATCCGAGTGAGTCTTTCTGCCAACATAATATATAGTGTAGTCATCCGAGAGTCCAGTCTGGATACACGAGTGGGTAAGAAGGCAGGAGAGAGACACACAGACAGGGCTGAATGTGGGTGCCTATCTTTGGGTCATCTTGGGGCTTGAGGGAGGAGACAGGGAATTGTTCGTAATCTATATACACTTCACCCAAATCTCCGCCTCTGATGTCTTCTGAGCCCTAGAGATACAGATGGGCTTCCCTGGTGGCTCAGATGCCTGCAATGCGGGAGGGCTGGGTTCAATCCCTGGGTCGGAAAGATCCCCCAGAGAAAGGAATGGCAACCCACTCCAATATTCTTACCTAAAGAAATCCATGGACAGAGGAGCCTGGCAGCTTATCTACTGCCTGCTCTGTGTAGTCTGGGATACAATTTCTATTCGTGAGACCCTCGCACGGTTTGCCATTGCTGGGGCAGAGGAAGCCCACATCAGGCTCCCCGGCTCCCCAAATGGCTCTCCAGCAGTGCCAGGAATTACTGGGACTGATGCTTCCTCTGAAGCAGGAGGAGGGAAGGAGGGTGCCCAGCAGGTGTGTGGGTGGATAGGCAGGAAAGCCAAAACAGAGAGAAAGAAGAGAGAGAAATGCCTGAAGCCCGGTAGTGGCAGATCTAGAACACAGAGGGGGAAGCCTCCATCAAAACCTTCTAAACTTCAAAGTGTGCCGAGCTGACGACCTGCAGTAACCAGCCCTCTCCTGACTGCCCTCAGCCCAGGGTCTGCTCCCAGTCCTGGTCCAAAGCCGCTGCCTCTGGGAGCCCCTGCTCCACCCACCCTCACCCTGAGACCACACATCAGGGAACTGGACTGGCTCGCTCCTCCCTGGCTGGTTTGCAATTTTAATTTCTCACCTTCCTAAACAGCCAAGATTTATGGCACACTTGACAGAAATATTTAATTTTCCAAATGTCTATTATTCAAAGGCTGTGGAAATCTCCAGACCTAACATTTCTGCATTAACATCCATCTCACACCGAGGCCAAATAAAGATCTTCCCAGAGGCATGGAACCGGGGAAACGAGGAGGGTTCAATCCAGGGCAGAAAGGAAGGGCCCCTAGACAGACCCCCAGGAAGCACACACCATCCCCACCAGATGCACCAAATCACACATCAAAGCTTTTTTATTTTCATTACTAACATCAGCAAATGCTTTATTACATGCCAGGTATTGAGCTAAGTATTTTTTTAATATTTATTTTTATTTATATATTTATTTGGCTGTGCCAGGTCTTAGTTGCAGCATGTGGTATCCAGTTCCCTAACCTGGCATCAAACCCGGGGCCACCCTGCATTGGCAGTCTCAGCCACTCGGCCACTAGGGAAGTCCGGTACTAAGCAATTTTAACAGCTAGGACCCCATTTATCCTTACAACCCCATGACGCAGCCAGTATAATTATCCTATTTTTCAGGTGAGGAAAGTGAGGCCTGGAGTAATCAAGATCACCCAACTAGAACCCCATTGCACTAATTCCTAGCCGCTATCGGACTGCTTCTTTTGTATACATGATGAAAATGCTCTCTTTCTTTCTAGTGGTGTAACCATTTCTATTTCCAATGGAACTAATTGTTCCATTTAATTCCCTATCTCATTAAGTACTGGATTGGCCAGAATATTTGTTTGGGTGTTTTAATACCAGCTTATGGAAAATCCGAATGAACTTTTTGGCCAACCCAATAGATTCATTGATAAAGTCAACGTGTACATTTGTGAAGGGACCCTGCTATCCACGGAGCACAGCTGCAGGGAAAACAAATGTAGTCAGGTCCCTTGTGGACCACGATCTGAAAATCTATCAGGAAAGCTGGGCACATGTGCAAACAATGCAACTTCCACACAGGCAGTGCCATAACACCACCCAGCTAGGGGCCTCAACTCTACTGAGATAAAGGAGGAAACAAAAAGGACTCAGAGCAAACAAGAGAGACCCCTCCTGGCCCCACTCTAAGCTAATGCTGAGAGAGTTTATTCACAGTAAGTGCAGAAGCGGGAAGAGGAAAAGGGAGGCAGACAAGTGGGCAAGAGTATGAAGAGGCAGCCGATGGAGCAGGAGAAAAGAGAAAAGTCACAGGAACCCCAGAAGGTCCGCTGTGGGGGGAAAAACTATCCCACCAGGCTTTGCTGTTTAGTCACTAAGTCGTGTCTGACTCTTTGCAACCCCCTGGACTGCAGCCCGTTGGGCTGCTTTGTCCATGGGATTTCCCAGGCAAGAACACTGGAGTGGGTTGCTATTTCCTCCTCCAGGGATCCTCTCCACCCAAGGATAGAATCCATATCTTCTGCATTGGCAGGAGGATTCTTTACCACGGGGCCACCTGGGAAGCCCATAGCACCCAGGTAGTAGCTAACATTTATGATCACAACCCTGAGAAATGAAAAAGTAATCCAATTGTATTCTGAGTGCACTGGTTAAGAGAGCATGCCTATGGCTGATTCAGGTTGATGTTTGATAGAAACCAACACAATACTGTAAAGCAATTATCTTTCAATTAAAAATAAACAATTTTTTTAAAAAAAAGCTCAGAATGAAACCTTAAAAAAAAGAAAGCATGCATATTAGTCCTCCTTTTCTTATGTCCATTCAGATGGAAAGATTTCATTAAAGCGGCCAAAATATCGTTTTAAGTTTTGGTCCTTAAAGAAGTAAGTTACATTCTGTCACTGGTTCTGTAAGTACCACCGTCAGGACTGGGAGCTCCTGCTGGACAACAAGACCCTGCCTGGAGGGGAGGGGAGTCTGGGGGAGAATGCATACATGTATATGTACGGCTGAGTCTCTTTGCTGTTCCCCTGAAACTATCACAACATTGTTAAATCGGCTATATGCCAATACAAAATACAAAGTTTGATTAAAAAACAAAGATGAAGATTCTGTCTGGCCCTCTCTGCTCAGGGCTCAGGTAAGCACTCAGTCAGAGATGAGAGTCTCATGGCTGAGAAAGTAGGGGAAGCTAGGGAGCCCCTCTCCCCCAAAGCCAGTCCTGAGGAGCTTGAGACCTCATTCCCCAGCTCCCTGGAGGCCACGCTGAGCAGAACTACCACCACTTAACCCAAGGGGAGCTTTGCTGTCCCCTGAGGGCCACCACTCCCAGACTTCTTTAGAAGGAATCCTAATCAAAGCTGTCAGCAGATAATGTGCGAGGTTGCTCTATCTTCTTAAGCAAGTGTGCTCAGTCGGGTCTGATCCTTTGCAACCCACGCATTTAGCCCGCCAGCCTCCTCTGTCCATGCAGTTCTCCAGACAAGAATACTGGAGTGGGGTGCCATTTCCTCCTCCAGGAGATCTTCCCGACCCAGGGATCACACCCAAGTCTCCTGCACTGTTACGTGGATTCTTTACCACTGCACCCCTGAAAAGTCCCCTATCTCCCTATGCCTGGTCCTCAAAGGCTCTAGTCTGTTGCAGCCTAGAAAGGTAACAGGAAAAGTAAACGAAGCAGAAAGATGAGGCTCCATCACCACCACCATGGTTAGGCTTTCCTAAGGATCTCAGAAATCTCTGCAAAACCAGACGCTCACAGTTTGTGAGTCAGAACAAGACAGCAAGTACAACACAAAGAGAGACCAACCTGTGAAACCCGCTCCACATCTGATGGAGAACACTTCTGCCCATTTTCTTTCTATGTGAACCTAAAATGTCCCCTGAATCCATCTCCCTCAGTCAGCTGAATTCATTCAACTGTTCCTTGTGTATAATGTACTTGCCTGTTAATTTTCTATTATTTATGTTGTGTGTAAAGGCCACTACATTGGCATAGCTGAACCAAAACCATCCATGAGGTTTTTAACTTACTTCTTATGGGGGGCGGGGGCAGAGGCAGGGATAAACTACCATTTATAGAACATATAGTATAATACAGACACTTCACATAAGGGAGCTCATTTCACCCCGTAACAGCTCTCAAAGAGGGCTATCATTCCCATTTTACAGACAAGAAAACTGAGGCTCAGAGAGGGTAAGTAAGCTGTGCAGAATTGCACAGCTATCAAGTGTCGAAGCTGTTTCAGGAGCATTTGACGCTGACTCTGATGCCACCAATACCAATACCACCTTGATGCTATCACCTGAAAAAGAGCTAATCCGGGGACACGGAAGACTGCTTCTGACTGCTTCTGAGACAAGCACGCTCTTCCCTTTTGCCCTAACCCTGGCTGGCATTTCAGGGGCTGCCTTACATGATGAATGGGCTCAGGGCTCACACGAAATGTAATATGTCTTGATTTAGTGGGGCGCTTGATGGGTCGTCTGATTAAATTTTACTTGCAAAATTAATTCAGATTGTCTTGGCTGGGTGCTCCTGTCGCCCAGACGGCAGAGAGGCTGGGAAACTGTAAACAAGTGCCCAAGAGAAGAAGCTGGTGATGGTGGGAGTGCGGCGCCAGGGGCAGGTGACTTCATCAGCAGGAGGTACCATTTTCCTTCCACCAACGCAACCGAGCCCGCGCGAGCAGAAGGCAGGCAGCTGGGAGGGGCGCCGTGCTGAACGAAGAGTCTCCATGGGAAGAGGGTTATCTCTCCCATGGGGATGGTCAGAAGGTGTTAGCCTAGGGCAGAGGCCAGGGAGGCGAAATGACCTCGGAGGGCTCCTTCCAGTCCCTGAATTCTCCGTGGTCATAACACATGGCCCACACTGCTACAGCCAGGAAGGAAAGACAGCCGGACTCCTGAACGCTGTCAGCAGGCAGCTCCAAGAACACGGCCGATGGCCTTGCAGGCGGGGTTGATTTACGCCTCAGACAGGCCACCCTGGCACAGCAGTAGTTGGAGGTCGGGGCCTCCTGAGAGCAGGCTGCTGTCTACACCGGGTCGGCTCCAATAATGGAGTCAGCTCACACCAGGAAGAGGAGGTCCCCAGGACAGGGTCCCTGTGCCACCAGGGCGGATGGAGAGTGATGAATGAGCAGGAACCAGCGGCCCAGTGCAGAGTGGAGAGAAATTCACACAGGGCTGGGAACGTGACTGCCGGTCACCATTAATGGAGGAGCGCAGAGGAGATGAATTACTGTAATTATGAACCTATGGAGCACAGGTTTTTTTTTTAAGTGTCCTCCTATGTATGTACACACTGGGTGATGGGGGCGGGTTTTCCTCCTAAAGCAAAGGATAGGGGTTTAAGCCCCAGATACCGAGGATATACGCAGAAACCTAGGGACTTTTAAAGTTGTGAGTGAACCGAAAGGAAACCAGGAAGCTCCCCCAAAAGTGCAGGCGCCGGATCCCCACCTGTTTGTGGAGCTGGCAGGAGGTAAGTGGAATCTGTTGGGGTGCGGAGCGGAGGAGAGGGAGGTGCCGCCTCCTGCGGCACTCGTGGCACTCTGCCTTGACCTTGTGAACTGACCTGATCTGACTCCCATTTTAAAGGTTTACTCTGCCAGCCACGTGAAGGACGGGCTGTGGGGAGGGGGTGGGGTAAACAGGAACAGGGAGTTGAAGAGAGGGTGGTAGTTCCATCTAGGGTGATGGTGGCTAGCAGGTGAAAGGTGATTCAGTTTGGGGTCTGTTTTTCGGGTAGAACAAACAGGACTGTTGATGCATATGGACTGCGATATAAAGAACCATCAATGAATGTATGGCTCAGACTGGCTGTACTGTTATGTACACCAAATGGAATGACCTTTCATTCTCCCGGGCTGACCCTGACTCCCCAGCAATCTCCCCTTCAATTTAAATCTTGACCTAGACCCACCCCTTTCAACTAGCTGATAATTTATTTTAATCCAAGTTAAATAGCCCTTTGTGTGCTGGCAGAGAAACTTAACCATCACCTGAAAATGTATTTCTATGAGAAAAACTGTTTTCAAGTAGCCAACAGCCAATTTATAAATAAACTGCCAGAAATATGACCTGTACGCAAGTGGGAAGTGCCTGTATAAATGTTGTCATTGCCTAAACCGTCAAATTCAAGGCAAAGCAATTTCTGTTGCCTCCGAGATTAACGAGCCCAGCCAGGCTGTGAGACCGTGATTCTCGGTGGGTGGGGCCAGTTGTTGTCGCTGTTCAGTCACTAAGTCATGTTCAACTCTCTGCAGCTCCACGGACTGCAGCACGCGAGGCTCCCCTGTCCTTCACTATCTCCCAGAGTTTGCTCAAATTGTGTCTATTGAGTCAGTGATACCATCCAACCATCTCATCCTTTGTCGTCCCCTTCTCCTCCTACCTTCAATCTTTCCCAGCATCAGGGTCTTTTCCAATGAGTCAGCTCTTTGCATCAGGTGGCCAAAGTACTGGAGCTTCAGCTTCAGCATCAATCCTTCTAATGAACATTCAGGGTTGATTTCTTTTAGGATTGGTTTGATCGTGACAAATGTGGGAAGAAGGCCCCAAGGCCTCTCATGATGAGCCTCNAGGGTCTTTTCCAATGAGTCAGCTCTTTGCATCAGGTGGCCAAAGTACTGGAGCTTCAGCTTCAGCATCAATCCTTCTAATGAACATTCAGGGTTGATTTCTTTTAGGATTGGTTTGATCGTGACAAATGTGGGAAGAAGGCCCCAAGGCCTCTCATGATGAGCCTCAGGGAAAGAGGTAAAAGGGACTTGCAGACTTGATGCCACTCACAGCTTTCCTGAGAGGTACAAAGAGCAAGGGATAAAGGGCAGACCTTCTCTCTGCATCCCCTGTGTCCTGCCCACCCCACGACCTAGACGCTGGGTGCTGCTCAATTCTATTTGTCAAATAAAAAGCGACTCAGAAGGGAAAGGCAGGTGGACTGTGAGTGAGAAGGATGACTGCTGTGTGCCTCTCAGAGCAACCTCAGCCCCAACCTGAATTCCACTGATGGCAGAGAAGAAGGTCTGGGAGCCTTGGCTGGGTGTACGGAGGACGTGAGCAGACCTGGGTGGAAAGCTTTCGTAGCAACCTCGATGCAAATCAGAATTGGAGAAACACAAGCCAGACCCATGACTGCTGTGTCAGCTCCGGAGAGAAAGCCTTTCCAACCCTCATCTGGCCCAGCACCTCGCTGTGGCTTCTGGTTCACCACTCAGTAATGAGAGCGCCCAGACTTAATGAATAAGCAGGAAGCCGCACGACGGGCTCTGCATTCAGAATCCCCGCCAGTGAAAACCACCAGAAATGCAGGCTTTCTGAGGCTGGAAATGTCTCCATTTGCAGGAGTTAAGCGTGGAGTCATGGGAAAGATTGGGAGATAGCGCAGGGTCACTGGCCACCTGCACTTTGATCCAAGTGTGCGTGGACTGGAGGACACGTGGGCTGCAGAGAACCTTCTCGGGCCCCCCAGGCAGCTGAAGCAAGCACCTGGTCCAGTGGACCTCCGTGGACACCCCCCTTCCTTCCGCGACACGGGGTAGCAATGTGGCTGCAGTCTCCCCGCCGCACCCTCAAACCCAGCAGATATGCCTCATCTGAAAGGAGGGCGAAAGGGGCACAGGGCCATCTGAGCTCACTCACGGGAGACCGGAAAGGAGGAGGAAGCCAGGCCTCCCTGTGACTTCATGCCACTCTGCAGTCTGGGAAGTGGAGAAGCGAACCTGGGAGGGAAACAAAACCAACGTGGAGACTGGATTTCTCATAGAGGCTGTAGGGGGAGATGCTGTGGTCCAGCCCTGACACCCGCCCGCAACCCCAACACTGAAAGAGACAGCAGGACATGCTGTGAGACCGCAAAGGCCTTCATGGCAAGAATAATGAAGGAACTGCCCCTCTGATGAGCCAGGGCTCTTTTAGAGCATAAATTGTTTCTGCCAAGATATCCCGGGCTCCAAACCTCACACAATCTACAGAGCCTTCTGCTAGTCCCATTGGGGCCTGACCCTAGGATTTTAATGTTAAATATTCATTCACTTTCCTTTTGTTCATGGCACCTACAGATGCCTATGCTGCTAAGTTGCTTCAGTCGTGTCCGACTCTGTGTGACCCCATAGACGGCAGCCCACCAGGCTCCCCTGTCCCTGGGATTCTCCAGGCAAGAACACTGGAGTGGGTTGCCATTTCCTTCTCCAATGGATGAAGGTGAA